>PVIC010009038.1:0-10863 GCA_004025085.1 Thryonomys swinderianus | reverse complement strand
GTAGGAACGTATGAGATTGCTCTTTTAATAAACTTATGAAAATAATATCAACTCTGGTCTAGGCTAACTCTCTTAGTGCCCACAGATACAAATGGAGAGTCATGTAGATAAAATCACACTTCTTGTTTTCTACTGGATTGAGTGTCCCCATTGGGAAGGCTCAGAATATTAAGAACTGCTGCATGAATCTGAGAAGGCAAAGGTATGTTTGAAGGCAAGGATGTAAGATTTGGAATAAACCTGATTTAGGGCTCAGGACCTTTGGGCGTCAACAAGTGAAGAAGTTGTAAACCATCTATTTTATTCTTAGTGTTGAAACTTGAAAATTCAATGCAGAACTCTAAAAAAATTATGTTCACTTAACCTGTGAGTAGGGTAACTACTTGTTCTGATAAGAAGCATTATTTTTACTCACTCTTAGAGTATGAGAAAGAACTAACAGAGGCAATGAGGTAACACTGAAGATTCTCTCCACATTTTGGGGTGCACTTGAGCCTCCTCTTCATTTGTGCTTGGGCTTATCTGTTTTGGGGGAGGGGAAGAAAGAACAGAAGCACCGTGTTCTGCAATAACAGTGTCAAAATTCTCCTGATTTACCTGCGATGTTTTCTTACTTTCAATTAGGTTTATTTTTACCATTAGTTGTTTCCCGTCAGTCTTGCGGACGGAGAGCTCTGTTTCACCCAAGCATACCTCCCTTAAGAATATCTTATATAGGATTTCACCTTATGAACCAGTGTCCAGGTTTCCTTTGCAAAATATTTTGAGAATTTGAAGGTCTTGCAGGATTCAGAGACTAGAAATGACCAGAGACAAAAAGAGTGGTACAGAAATGAAAGGTATTGACCTGTGGACCATGGCTCTGAACTACTCTGGTGATGCCCTTAAAGGGGTCCAAATATATGAGCTGAGGCTACACCGTGTAGCAGGTTGGAGGAAATTTGGCCACTTTCTGGCTATGGTACAAAAAGGATCTCAGAGTCTATCTCACCAATACAACCTACAGCATGCAAGTTTGTGCTTACATTTGGCCATTTGCAAACAGCAGTAAATTAAATAAACTTCTAGGACTAGATTGAAGAAAATTAGTTCCCTATTCCCAGGGCTTTTTAAAAGTAGCACTGTTTAGCTTTGATCTCTTTACCTTGAAACTACCCCAAAGCAAGCAGCAAATTCTGCCAAGGCCTTTCTATGCTGCTGGCACTTGTGTGTACTTCCTGGTGATGGAAAAAGAGTAAATGAGGACCAAATGTATGTATAATAAATAGTGTAGGGCCGTAGATTTAGCTCAGTGGTTCCAGAGCCTACCTCACAAGTGTAAGGTCCTGAGTTTGATCCCCAGTAACCACATACAAGGCTGGGCGTGGTGACTCACACCCACCAGCAATCAATACCACATACCACAGTGCTGGGTATGGTGGCTCATGCCTGTAATCCCAGCACTCGGGAGGCAGAGACAGGAGGATTGCTGAGTTCAAGGCTTTTGAAAAGCAAAACCCTCTCTCTCTCTCTCTCTCTCTCTCTCTCAAAAAGTGTAAAATAGAGGGAATAGAGGTCCAAAGGGCAGCGGAAGTAGGGGGGAGGAAAAGAGGGAAGAAAAATGTGAGAAAAGAAGGAAAAAGCAGAAAGTTTTATAAACGAGGTAGGCAGGAAGGGGAATGGGAACAAAACTAGAAACAAGATATGTCATGTATAGTTTAATTCCCCAAAGATAAATATGACCATAATGTACACCTGAAAGATACCAATACACTTAAATGGAAAAAGAGAGTAAAGAGAGCTTGGATTAAGAATGCAGAATTTTTCACCTCTCCATTCTGGGTCTAAATAAAATTCTGCTATTGTTGTCTTTGATGAAAGGAATCTTTCTGACCTCAATTTCCTTATTTATAAGACAAAGTTGCTATTAAAAGTATAAACCATACCTTGTAAAGGTAGGGGAACTCACAAACAATAATTCTATTTACTGTGCACTAAAAGTAGGTATTGTTTTAAGCTCCTGGTGTGCATTATCTTTATTGTTTTAACTACATAAGGTAAGATTTTTCTTAACCCCAGTTCACTGGAGAAGAACACAAGACACAGTGAAATACAAGTCTTTCCCCACACTTCCCAGTGAACCCTTCACTCCATGACAGCTCTGGTGCTTCATGTTTTCAGAGCACACAGACACAGGTGAATTTGGTGTACTGGATGCTGTTGAACAGAGCAGCAGGGACCCAGGGAGTCAAGCCAAATTGGGGGTGCCTATTCTTCATCTGCCAGTCAACTTGACTGGCTTTGGGATCTGTACCCAGGATTTGTGGAGCACACTTCTGGGTATGCCTGGGGTGGTCATGGAGGCCATGGCTTTGGTGTCTACATGTGTTCTCTTTATATTACCTGTTTGGCACTTCCCAGCTAAAGTGAATTGAGCAGCCTTCTTCCATCACTCCCTTCTGCCATGATGTTCCTGCCTTGGAGTCAGCTGTCCATGGACCAAATCCTCCAAGACCGTGAGCCAAATCAAATCTCTCCTGCTTTAAATTGTGGGTGTTTGGTGTTGTGTTCCAGGAACAGGAAAGCTAGTATAGGGTCTTCCCCTGGCTTAGCCTGGCTCCACCAATCTTTTCCTGGAGTCTAGAAAGTGAATCTGTTTTCTTTCTTCTTTTTCTTGTTTAATATTCTGCAACTCCACCATGCTACCTTGATGCTGCTTAAGAATTTATGAATTTCAACCAGGAAACCTGATAATAACGTGTTTTTTAAAAAAAATATTTTTTTGGTACTGGGTGCCAAACCCAGGGCCTCCTATATGCAAAGCAAATGCTTCTCCAGTGAGCTATACACTCCAGCTCTCCACTCATATGTCAAAATGCTTTCCTCATCTCCCTGACCCAGGTCGAATATCTTTTTTTTGGGGGGGGGGGTTCTTTTTTGTAGTTCAGGCTGGCCCTCAGCTCACTATGTAGCCCAGACAAGCCTCAGACTCAGCAATCTTCCTGTCTCTGCCTCCCGAGTGCTGGGATTACAGGTGTGAGCCACCAAGCCTGGCGAGTATCTTTTTTTTAATGATGTTTTCCAAAGGGTGCTCTGTAGTAACCATGTATGTACTTTTCTCACCCAATGGAAAGAGAGCATACTTTTCTTAAGGACAGAAATTCTGACCTGCTTTTTATGGTATCTTCTGCATCATCTATTATAACTCTAGCAAATAGAAGTTCATCAAGAAATAGAAGCATTCAGAGGCAAGAGGATTGTAAGCTTGAGAACCACCTGGGTAACTTAGTGAGAATGTGTTTCAAAATAAAATATAAAATAATAATAAAAACAGAGCTAGGAATATAGCCAGTGGTAGTGTGCCTTGGTTTCAACTGCTAACACTGAAAACAAACAAACAAAAACCACACCTATAAGTCAAACCACTTCATATAATAAGTCAAAATACAAATTACACATTAGGAGAAAAATCTTTGCAGTATACAGTGATGTATTTTGATCCATAACATGCTAATAATTTTTTTCAAATTCAAAGTAAAAAGAGCAGAATTATTTGATAAATACGTAGCTAAATGGAATAGTTTACTGAAGGGGAAATAAAACAAATGGTAAGTAACATGAAAAAATCTAACAAGAAAAACTGAGAAAATGTAAGTGAACCTCACCCTTCCCAAATTTTTAAACATATTACCAAAACCAAGCCAAACCCAAACCAAACCAACCAACCAGCAAACAAAAAAAACCCTGCTTCTATCAGAAAAGGGAGTAAAGACTGAGCTCAGGACTTTTCACACTGAGTTACACCCTCAGCCTTTAAAACAAAAAATTATTATCGGAAGTGGTTTCTCTTAGTTAGTACCTTGTCTGGGGTAGGCTCTGCCTTTTAGTCTTCATACCTAAACCCTCTAGAGCACTGAGATTGCAGGTGTGCAACAATACTCCCAGCTTTAAAACATATTTCACATGTAACTATACAGGTTGTGTAGTTAGCTAGGGCTTCCAAAACAGAGTTTCACTGAACTTTGTGGTTTAAACAACAGAAGTATGTTTTCTCTATAGTCTGGAGATAAGCATGGTCTCAAGGTGCTGGCAGGTAACCTTCTGTGTTCCCTCTGTGTTTGACTTTATGTGATTTTTATAAGGACAACAGTCATTAGATTAGAACCCATCTTAATTATCTAATTTTAGTTTAATACTCCCCTTAAAGACCCTGTCTGCAAATACAGCCACATTCTGAGTACAGGAAGTAGGACTTTAGATACATAAACAAACATAATAAATAGCAGAATGTGTTTTACAAACAAACCAAATAGAAAAAAAGTCAAAATTATTAGCAAAGTTCATTTCTGGGGACAGGATGAAATAGAGAAAATTTACTTCCTTATAAAATTATAAAAGGCCTGGAATTATGATTTGTTTTCTTTTGAGTTTTCCATGATTTCCAAATCAGCATAATAAAAGCACTAGAAGCATTATGTATAGAAAGCATATCATCTTCAGAAACATAAGCTCTCTGATGTTCCTAAGTGAGGGAACATGAGGAACCTACATTTTCAGCCTCCTTTGTGGGTTGACTGAGGTGTTTGACTGAGTTTTGACCAAAGACATTGAGGGAGAAGAAAATATGTCACTTCGTGATTCAGTCTCAAAACATTCACTCCATTCTCTTTTTTTCTCTGAAGTTTATTGAAAGCAGAGGATCTAGTGAGGGAATTCCGAGGCCACTCAAGAGATGGGAGGAACTGAGGCTCCTGGATGACCTCTTGGATCACAGCTGTTCACAATCGCCTGATCTGTCCTTTACCTTCTTGTGCTAAGTACTGTTTGAGGGTTGTTTTCCCAGCAACTAGCTTTAATTACTATGGTCAGCGTATCACCAATACTAGTTCTATCCTATTAAGTAAATTTAGTCCGTTAAAATGAAAAATGTACACACCCTTTGAACTAGAAATTACTCTACTAGAAACTCTTAGAATTAAAATTATAAGCATACAAAATGTATGCTTGCAGGGATATAATTACAATAGAAAAAAAGCAAATATATTATCAATAAGAATATGTAAAATAAATGAGACTCATTGATTTATTAGACCTATACAGCCATGAAAAAGAATAACCTAGCTTAATTGACCTGGAAAGATGATGATTATGTTGTTATTTACATAACAAACCTGTAGGTTAAAGCCTGATTTATTTTCATGAAATTATATGCAGAAGCCAGGCATGGTGGCACATGCCTATGACCCAAGCACTTGGGAGGCAGAGGTAGGAAGATTCCACATTGAGGTCAGCATGAGATACATTATGAGTTCAAGGCCAATTTGAGCTATATAATGAGACCGTGTCTTGAAGAAAAGATTACATGTATAGATATGAAAAAACTTAAGAAGAATTAGGAAGAATACATTTATAAACTTTATTTGAAATAGTTTTTAGGCCCAAATTATTCATCTCTTTCTTATCTATGTCCCTCATAACACAGGGGCGTTTTCTTCTTGAGGAAGTAGAGACCCTTTTTCTACCTCCTGAGTCTGGATTAATAGTGGAATCTGCTTTGGATAATAGAAAATGGGAAAACTGAGCCTGCCCACCATCAGGCCCAGGCCAGCCACCCCCTGAGATCTCCATTCTCCCTGGGCAAGTCTGGGTAAGCATGGGGGAGGCCATGCAGTTACTTCCACTGCCTCTAAGCAACCTGCTGGCTACCAGGCCCAGGATAGTTGCCCCCGGGGACCTCCATTCTCCCTGGGTGAATCTTGGTAAGCACCATGGAGGCAACACAGTAACTTCCATCGCTTCCAAGCAGCCTGCCCACCACCCACCCAGGCCAGATGATGCCCCGTGGGAGCTCCATTCCCCCTGGGTCAGTCTGGGTAACCACCACAGAGGTCACACAGTGACTCCCACTGCAGGCTAGCAGCCTTTGGTCATCTCATCTAGACCAGAAATCTGAGGGACCTTTCCCCTGTTGGTGAGAGCCTGGGTAAGTGCATGGAGATTGTGCAGTGACTTCCACTACTTGCTAGCAGCCTACCCACCATCAGACCCAGGTCAGAAGCCTTGGGAGAGTCCATTCCTTTTTGAATGAGTCTGGGTAAGCACCACTTAGGTTGTACAGTGACTTACAGGGCTCATCAGCTCAATAGAAATGAGAAAAAAGTTTCAAGAACCCAGAACCAAAGATCAGCACTACAGGGGAATTCAGGGAAAAAGGAAATGGAGTTCCATGCCCAGGACTCTGAACTGGTAACAAAAGCAGATCTACTAAGATGGAAATCAGAACTGATGTCTGAAAACAGAGATGCTGTCCACAGTGAAAGATTTCATTAAAGAAGTGATCAGGAACATCATAGAATCTCAGATAACAAAAGCAATGGAACATTTTAAAGAGCTTCAAGCAGAGGTTCAGGTGATCAAAAATGGGAATGAAAGTTTGCAAAGTGGGATGAATGAAGCTGAAAACTCAATTTCAGACCTAGAAGACAGGCTCACAGCCAATGAACAGGAAAGGAATAACTTATGGAAAATGGCAAGGAACATTGAGAAATCAGTCCAACAGCTCTTAGATGACTCAAAGAGGAATAACAAAAGGCTGATCGGAGTAGGTGAAGAAGCACAAGACAGTGCCAAAGACATAAAAATAAAACAAAACAAAAAAACTGTTCACAGATATAATGGCAGAAAATTTGACAGGAAAAGGAAAAGAATTGGACATACAGATAAATGAGGCATATAGGACTCCAAAAGGTCATAATATTAAAAATAATCTACATACCAATAAAATGTCAAAAAAAACAAAAATAACCTGAAAAAAAAACTACACCCAGGCATATAATTGTCAAAGTTCCAGATATCCAACAAAAGAATAAACTACTGAAAACAGTTAGAGAAAAGAAAAGAAAACACATACAAAGGGAAGCCCATCAGGCTTACAGGAGACTTTAATGCCAATGCTCAATGCAGGGAGAGCCTGGGGTGAAGTGTTTCAAGCATTGCAGAAAATGGGCAAAACTATATTGGGCTGGACTCAAGACAAGAACCGGCGGCTTAGAACACATCCATTCTCTGTGTCCCTCTCTCTTTCACACTCTCCCTCTCTGTCTGTCTCCCTCTTTCATGCTGTCAGCATGAGAGTGAGCATGATGAAACAAATCAGCCACTCTTAATAAAGCTAACCACACACACGCACACACACACACACACACACACGCAAACACACCTGCAGCCAAAAGCTACAGCAGTCACTCCCTCTTGCCCTCTATACTCGTCCTGTTTCTCTCTCCATCCTTGTCTCTCTTTCTTTACTTTTTCTGTAACCCAGTAGATATAAAAGTCTTTAAAATTTCCTTTAGGTGTAGGAAAAATATTTATTAATTTCTGTGACAGACAAAGTGTACTATTCCTTAATGCCAATTTACCTGGGAAAGTAGTATAAAAATTATCATAAAAATAAAGTTATTCCCTGAATATGAATATTTTTAGTAAAACTTCACTTTTTCTTACTAAAAGGGATACATAACATCTTAAAGTTATACTTTATATATAATACCAAACTATATATATGCATATATAAATGTAAATATATATCCCCCTTTGCCTCCTGGTGCTAGTTCCACAGACAAATATGATGTGTATTTTAGTCTTGCCTTCCTCATGTTTGCCCAACTGATCCTCTATTGATAAATACAAAGGGAACCAAGAAGTACCCAACAATTAGGGATTCAGAGAAACATCCGCGAGGATGTCACATAATTTCACTGCGATAGCTACAGTTCCACAGGAGCAGGCTTCACCACGATGACCACTTTTCTGAAGCGTTAGGACAGGGCAGAAGGAAAATAGATGAATTCCAAGGGATGTACCACATAGACTTTTTAAGGAGGATTTCATATGGATATGATCAATGAAAGTAAGAAATGATGATGAGCTTCGGAATTATATTTAATTATAATAGCTCATTATATGATATCTCAGCAGTGAGTGACAACTAGCTCATCTTTCTTCCAAAGACAGTGGAAACAAGCATGGTTTTGAGCATAATTTTGGCACAGAAAATAAATCAGGAATGAATGGCTTCAAAAACAACCTTAAGGTGGAAGAGCAACATAAGAGTAAAGTAGCAAAAATAAAAATCATTTAAAGTCAGATTTAACTATGGCATTTTATTTTTCAGCAGAAAGCAAGGGCCTAAATTAAGGCTCATTCTCAAAATTTAAAATAGTGAAACAAAGTCTTTCCTGTGGCACCGCGGTGTGTTTCCAGAACAGAAGCCTCCATTTACCACTGCATTTCCTTACGTGGTTACATAATCGTCCCCTTGTACGCTGGTTACTCAGTGCGTGTTGAAGTTGCTGGGATGGTGAGCAGATCCTGTTAACACGGCTCCATGCTTGGAGTAAGATTCACAAATATTTTAAATGAGAAAATGAACAAAGCTCCAAACAGGATAATTAGAATCACCTGACATTCTTCCAAGGGTATTGTTTAAACATATAGCACATGCAGTTAATGTTCACCTTCCTGAGTAATCAGGAAATGCACATTAAATCATGGATAAGACACCACGTTTCACCTATCACACACTGCAGTAAATTGTAAATTGCTACAACCTTTCTGGAAAGCAATTTGGCAACACGTATCAAGAGTTTATACCTTTTATCAGGATAATAACACATCCAAGGAAGTATTCTACAGACATAAAAAGAGACGTAAAGATTTTTTTTACACATTCTAGTTTTAGCTTTATATATGATTGTAAAAATATTAAGATTTTTGAAATAATGTCTGAAAATAGAATTGTTATCTAAATTATGTTCCATTTATATGATTAAAGGCTGTGAATTCAATTATAACTGCTTGCTTAGAGAACATTTAATTATAAGTTTTAAATTCTAGTTGTCGTGTGTGTCTGTGTGTGGTATAGAAAAATACAAAAAAAAAAGAAAACAACTTACAAAGTACATAAAGAGATTTTCGAGGTGTAATGAAGCTTCTGTTGAAGAAAAATTCCTTAGAGGCCAAAAGGCAAGAGAAAAAGTGAACTAGGATAAAAATCAAACCACAGAACTTCAGGTAAGGAGGCAAATTGCTACTAGGCAGCACTCTTCCTCAGCAGCAGGTAGACAAACGTATTCCACATAGAGATGGTGGGGGTGTATGTGCCTATCTTCTCTTTCACTTTCACTTGGTAGGGAAGACAAAAGAAGAATCCAAAAAATCAGAAGACCACAAAGACAGAGGAAGAGAAGAAGAAAAAGGTATTAACTTTGTCTACACATGCCTGTAGGAAGTCTGAATTTATATTACATGTAAATGATTGTCCAGATTCTCAATGGAGAAATACAATTGAAGTGTTGAAGTTCAGTCTGATCCTCCAAGCCATGTGTCTTCTCTTTACTCCAAAGGTGACAAAAGATTTCCCACCCTAGATATAGAGATGGCTAAATTCAAGACACTCAGCCCTGAACAGATTTGCAGACTACATTATTATTGACACACTAGAATTGGGAGAAGAAATCTGCTTCATGGAATTGTCCGGGCATTGCCCTAAATACAGAGAGAATAAACTGGGGCTGTGAGAAGCAGTCTTTGTAGTACTGAGAGGGTGAAGTGACCCCTACTTCCAGCTCGGAGCAGTTGTGGTTGTCTTGTTGGGATAATGCTGCAGACTGGCAGGAAACATAAGGCCACCATTCAGGGACAGGCAGGCATGTCATTTGTTCTCTGTGTTAAGAGGCCTGGAGACCACATCTAAGGAACTGGGGTGGGGAAGAGGTTGCAGTTAAACCATTGAGGCCCTCTGGGTTTCAGGTGTCAAAGCAGCACACAATACTGAATCTGACTTTCTAGCCTTGCACATATCCAGGAGGAACTAAAACAAATCCTCTGGAGAAATTCATTTAAGAAACTGCTTCAAGGAATTCCCATGGCTGGCTGTCTAAGAAGTAGAGGCATGAGAAATCCACCAAAGTGAATCATACCAAGCAAAAAATTATAAAATCAAAGCTTTAGTCAATGGGTGTTAATATTATCTGAAAAAAATACAGAATATGAGTTTCAAGTATAGTTCAGTGGGAGAGTGCATGTCTGCCATGCACAGGGCCGTGGGTTTGATTTTCAGCACTGCAAATAAATAAACTAGTTAATTTATTTAGTAAAAACAAAATAAAATAAAAAATAACATATTTAGTTCTTTTAAGAGATGTAGTTTAAAGTTTGCTTTAAGAGATGTCTTAAATGTACGAGAAAAGAAAAGTAACAGAATTGACCAGAGGGATTTGATTAAATAAATGGAGATTCTAGGAAATAAAATTAGAGATGGATAGACTAGTTATACAGTCAATTAGAAATAGTTATGGAGAGAATTAGCAAACTGGAGGAACTGTCAGAAAAATGAGAGGTATATTAACCTCTGTGTAATATAATGAGACACTCTGATAAATGTCTGATCGGAGTTTCAGAATTGACAGAAAGGACGAGGAAGGAAAAGCATTTAATGTCTAGATTTTGGAATACACGAATCCTAGGTTTAGGAAACACAATATATAACAAGCCCAAAAGGGGAAATTAAAGTTATTGTTTGCTGAAATTAAATGTAGAGAAAATGTACAGAAGACACCAGAATTCTAAGAAATTTCAGGTATGAACGTGTTCAAATATGATAGGTGAGGGTACCTGAGGCAAAACTGAAGCAATATGCCCAAGGTTGCAAAGCTAGGAAATTGTAGAAGACTTTAGGGTCTTCTGTTCATGTTCTTAGCTACTTCTGATATTAGCCCTTGGCAAGAGATTGGAATTGTGTAGACACTTCTTAATGAAATGGAAGAATGCCAAAGGCAATGAGATCTTATAGCTGTCAGAGAGAAAAGACAGAGTTTACAAAAA
>PVIC010009037.1:34365-46858 GCA_004025085.1 Thryonomys swinderianus | reverse complement strand
ATTCTGGCATCTGCCTGGCAAGTAGAGTCCTGAGTTCAATCCCTGGTAACCACATAGCACAACGCTGGGCATACATCACCGTGCTGGACATGGTGGCTCACACCTGTAATCCCAGCACTGGGGAGGCAGTCAAGAGGATTGCTGTGAATTCAAAGGTAGCCTGGGTTACATAGCTCAGGGCCAGGCTGAACTATGAAGCAAGACCCTGTCTCAAAAAACAAAAAGAGGACAACTCTAAGGAGCTATCTATAGAAAGAAAAAATCAACTAGGTCTGTATTTCAGTAATTACTCTTAGCTTCTTTTTTTTTTTTTTTTTTTTGAGGCAGGGTCTCACTTTGTAGTTCAGGCTGACCCTGAGCTCACTATGAAGCCCAGGCAAGCCTTGAACTCAGCAATCCTCCTGCCTCTGCCTCCCTGAGTTGCTGGGATTACAGGCGTGAGCCATCACGCCTGGCACTCTTAGTTTTTTTTAGTGACCTTGGGCTAAGATTTTTAGCAGATTTTTGAGATTGAGTGGTCATGGACTATAAAGACTGAAATTTTGTGTCCTTCTTTCTACTTTCAGAATAGAAATATTGGGGGAAAGGGAATATAATTTAATCAAATGTCTTTTACCAGCTGTTTTATTTGAGTGTTTTCTCTGACATGCGTGTGGTGTCTGCAGTGGAACATGACTTGGATCAAATCGACTACATTGACAGCTGTGCCGCTGAGGAAGAAGAGGATGAAGCAAGACAGCCGCGGGGCCTGGATTCAGACAGCCTCAGCTCACAATTCATGGCATACATTGAACAGCGACGGGTCTCACACGAGGTGGTGTACCCTGAAGATTAAATGTGTGCTGGCCCCTAGCACATGTTTAGACAGTTAAAAGTAGTATATGTTTCTGTCATACTAGCAACTTACTAGTTTGAGCCTAGTTTTCTTTATAATGCTTACTTCTAATTTTAGTCCTAAAAATTTCAGATTTATTCAGAAAATCAGACAATAATCTCAAGAAGATTTTTGTTTTTTGAGACAGGGTCTCGCTTTGTAGTTCAGACTGGCCCTGAATACACTTTGTAGTCCAGGCAAGCCTGGAATTGAGCAGTCCTCCTGCCTCTGTGTTCCCAAGTGCTGGGATTATAGGCGTGATTCGCCATGCCCAACGTTGTGGGGTGTGGTACTGATTGCTGGTGGACTGAGTCACCATGCCCAGTATTGTATGTGGTTACCTGACTGAATTTAGGACCTTGCACTTGGTGGGCAGGCTCTGGAACCACTGAGCTAAATCTCCAACTCAAGAATTTATTTTTTAAATTTAAAAAATTTTCATAATTTTGAAGAAAGAGTAAAAGTATCCTAAGAGTAACCTAAGACCTTTGAAGAAAATACAAAGGAAGCAAATGATTTCCATCACTGGTGTTTTGGGTGTTTCCTTGTTTTTGTTTTGCTTTTTTATTAAAACTACATGGTAAATCATAGGGTGATTGATTGATATAAGAATTACGCCAAAAATGTTGACTTTTGAGACAACATACAATTTATCTGTAAAATTTTTATTATGAGCTTAATTATATTGGAGTTTTTATCCTAAGTTAGAAGAATGTAAATTATTTGCTATTAAAATTCTTGAATTGAATCGCCCTAGAAAACAAATGTGCATTCAGCCCACTGGAGACTGCCAGTTCCCTTGGGGCCTAAAGAAGAATAGCATTCTTCAGTGCCTCCAATCATCTTAATAAAATGGCTCCATCTTCATGTCTGTGATGTTGAAGTGTGGAGTTTGTCTCCAGCTCTGAACAGGGGTTATCTGAGAAACACTTAGGATCTTTTTGTAGAGAATGATGTATTTAGCCTTTCAGAAACAAATTAATCAAGTGGAACATGCTGCAGAGTGATATTATCATTCTTTAAAAAAAGTCCTTTGGTTTTCTTGTCCTAAGGCTTTGAATACAGTATCTTTTTTTTTTAGACAGGGTCTCACTTTGCAGTTCAGGCTGACTCTGAGCTCACAATGTGGCCAGGCAAGCCTCAGACTCACAGCAATCCAGGAGGATTGCTTTGCCTCCCGAGTACTGAAGTTACAGGCATGAGCTACCATGCCTGGCTGAATGTAGTATTTTTTTGTTGATGTTCCAAAGACACTTCAGAAATTGAATAAAGAAATTAATATGAAACAAATCCTGCAGCTTACAGATATCAGTAGGCAGGTGATGGATGAATTGCTTGTGGCTCAGGCTATTATTAGCCTCTCTGCTGGAGCAGAAATTATTTTTCAATAAGTTAATAATCTTTTAATTGTTTTGGAGCCATTCTTTATCATTTTATGGTAAAGTTATATAAATGAAATATCTTTAATGAAAATGTTTATTATATTACAATGAAAAATTATGCCATCATTTCTTTAAGTGTATTAGATTGACTCTTACAATTTTTTTGTATACCAGGGATCAAACTTAAGCTTGTGAGACAGTTGCCAGAACCACTGCGCTAAATCCCTGGCCCCTATAATAGTATCTTTTTAAATTCTAAGTTACTTAAGATAATTTTTATGAATTGTAAGGTTCTTCATGATTTCTATGTCGTAAAGCTTCCTAAAATTTGGCAGTCAGTAAAATATGTATTAGTATTTTAGATATTTTAACAAATAATGGAAAAATCTCTTTTGTAGTTCTGAATGCTCTCTTTAAAAAATGATTATTTTGTAATCCCAGCACTTGGGAGGCAGAGGCAGGAGGATTGCTCAGTTCAAGGCTTGCCTGGGCTATATAGTGAGCTCAGGGCCAGCATGAACTGTAATTTGAGACCCTGTCTCAAAAAAAAGATTTTTAAAAAGTAATTTATTTGTTATTAAATGCACTGCTATTATTTAATTATATTATAATGCCACTCCCATACATATGCCACCTCTGCCTGAATACATTATGACATTTTTAAATTAAATCAGTATCGCATTTATTTTGTTATGAAAATTGTACCTCTGACAGGAATTTTAGGTAGTTGCAATATCATAACACCAGTGTGGTCATGTCACTGACCTAGGAACATCCTAGGAAAAATTTTAGTTTATTTTTTTAAAATGAAATGGTCACTATAGTTAGAGTAATTGTTCTCTCATTAGGATTCCAGAATTGTATCTTATTCAATCAATCTGATTGCTACATCCAAACTTTGAGGCAATGAGCACTTAGCTCTTTGGAGTAACTGGCTAAAGACTTTCTGGTTGCATAAGATATACTTAATACTTTTAAATTTGACTTTTATTCTTTTTGAAAAAGTTTTCTTATTTTTCTACATTAAATATCCATTATTCTGATTATTTTTGGTGTTGAAATAAGATTCCTTCTGTACATTCTCATCTATATAAAGTGTGTACTGTGCAATCCATTAAGACTCTGTCTTAAAGTTCTTATTTTATATTTTTAGTGTATAGTCTCTCGTTCAGCCAGTTCAGTTTTCCTCAGTGATGCTTTTTTTTTTTTGCTTTTTGGAGACAGGGTCTCGCTCTGTAGTTCAGGCTGGCCCTGAGCTCACTATGGTGCCCAGGCAAGCCGCCGCGAACTCAGCAGTCCTCCCGTCTCTGCCTCCCGAGTGCTGGGATTACAGGCGTGAGCCACCACGCCCAGCATTCAGTGATGCTTTTTAAAAATAAGCTATAAATTAGGCCAGAAAATTTAGCTCAGTGATTCTGGCATCTGCCTGGCAAGCACAATATCCTGAGTTCGATCGCTGGTACCACTTACCACAGTGCCGGGCATGGTGGGTCACACCTGTAATCCCAGAACTCGGGAGGCAGTGGCTGGAGGATTGTTGAGTTCGAGGGGGTTGCCTGGGCTACATAGTGAGCTCAAGGTCAGCCTAAACTACAAAGTGGGACCGTGTCTCAAAAAACTTACAAATAAAACTCTGTAAATTGAACTGCCGATAATATTTCTCTTTTAATAAACATTGTATTTTATCATACTTAAAAGTTACTTTTTGTTTTATCTTGATATACCATCAGTATATTCAGGAATAACTGCATGTGGTGGCAAAAAAGTAAAGGAACTAATCTTCCCAGTGAATTTCCAGTTATAAGAGATGCTCAAGAGAAACAGAGAATGTTAGAGTAGAATGGGTAGGAATCCTATGCCAGACAAAAGGTTATACCAGAGAATTTCTAAGATCCTTTCTTACCACCTAGGAAATATTACTGTATAGGGTCACTATAATTTATACTAGAACATAAAGGAAGTCTTTCTTTAAATAAAATAGAGATTATGAATATTTTTATCAAAGCATATGTAATGAGGCTTGCATTTTTTTAAACAAAGTTCAACTTTGAAGATTCTATTAAAATAACTTTTTATGTAATATGCAGATCTTTAAATGTCAAGTTGAATGTGAGTAGTGTAATCACAGTGTTCTGGATGCATATTTTGCATTGATTGATTTATGCTTTTTTTCTAGAGTTCACCAGTAAAGCCAGTAGCCATTAGGGAGCTTCAAAAGCCCGAAGACATGAGACGATGTTCACATCAAAACAGGTTTGAAAGAACAATTCTACTTACTTCTTTCCACCTTAAATCTCAGTAATAAGGTGTAATTTGAGTTTTATGCAGATCCATATGTAATGAAATTCTTTAAATACTGTGGTATATACTTTACAGAACAAGTATTTAAAACTAAGTGACAGCCGGGGGGGGGGTGGCTCACACCTGTAATCCCAGCACTTGGGAGGCAGAGACAGAAGGATTGCTGAGTTCGAGGTTTGCCTGGGCTACATAGTGAGCTCAGAGCCAGCTTGAACTACAAAGCGAGACCCTGTCTCAAAAAAAAATAAAACTAAGTGACAGTGTGCTTTTGTGTTCATGCCATAAAATTGATGTAAATTTGATTTATTCTAAATTCAGATCATGTAAACTATTATCTGTACAATTAATTGATTTGAAAGTACTTAATGGTAGTGAGATTTTTGTGATGATAATGTGGATTTTGCATAAAGAGGACTTAAAATGTTTCCTTTGGTTTGAACCTGTACCTTTGAACCTTTGGTCTAATCACTTATGTTTATTTACTAATAAAATTGATTAAAAAGCCAGCTCCTGGGACAGTCATGCATGTAGCATCGGTGACTTAAGCCTCTCAGCAGTGACATATACAAATTACAGCCCCATCATGAATGTATTAAAGATTTTCAGAAGTCCTCTTTTTGATTGATTGATTGATTGATTGATTGATTGACATGGTAGTAGGGATTGAACCCAGGGAATGGTGAGGAACATCCCCAGCTTTCCACCCAACCCATGTCAGCCTTCTAAGGCAAGGTCTTACCCTGTAGCCAGCCTTTCTAGTAACTAGGATTATAGATGTGTAATGCCACTACAGGCTTTCAGTTTTTTTTTTAATTTAAAGTGTTTACTGGATAACTAAGGTAGATAGAGACAATGATGTGCATTCTTGTACTTTGCTCAGTTAATATGACCTTTCCACTATATTTGGTGACTCTAAGATTAATTGTTTAGATTCTGGCATCTTATTCCTTTTTTTTTTTTTTTTTTGAGAAGGGGTCTCACTTTGTAGTTCAGGCTGGCCCTGAGCTCACTATGTAGCCCAGGCAAGCCTTGAACTCAGCAATCCTCCTGCCTCTGCCTCCTGAGTGCTGGGGTTACAGGAGTGAGCCACCATGCCCAGCATTGTATGTGGTTACCGGGATTGAACTCAGAGCCTTGCACTTGCAAGGCAGGTGCTGGAACCACTGAGCTAAATCTCCGGCCCCACAACTCCACCATTTTTAGTTTCAGACAGAAATGTGATTACAGAAACTTGAGACATTATTCAGCTTTAGGAAAAAGATAAATACCCAAATTATAAGAATTAACATTATCAAACAAGTACTCCTCCCTCCTCCCTTCTAGTATCAAAAAAGCTTTTACTTTTTTCTTAAGAATAAAAATCAGCCAGGCATGGTGGTTATACACCTAAAATCCTATTTACTCCAGAGACTAAGAGAGGAGGATGGTAAGTTTGAGGCCAGCTTGGGGAATTTAGTGAGATCTTGTCTCAAAATCAAAATTTAAAAGTCAATGGATATATCTCAGTGGTAGAGCTCTTGGCTAACATTCAGAGGCCCTGGATTAAATACCATCACAAAGAAAGAAAAACAAACAAACAAAAAACTCAGTATAGTCTTACTTTTGCTATTAAAATTATTTCAAGGTTGAAATTGGAGTAGGAATTCTTCATAGGTACAGTTACCATGTTCTGTATGACTCCAGATCTCTTCTGATAAAATGGCTGTATATAGAAAAGCATCTCTGTTTCCACACATCGTGTTTCAAACATGGTAACAGACTATCGTAGTTTTTATATATTATAAAGAAGTGACGCCACTTGACAGTGATCTCAGCTAACTATGTTACTGCACGGGCTGTCACAGACAGGTGTTAACCGGCTGTAATCAGGAATGCCATCTTGGGAAATGGGAGTTGGAGCATCAGTGTTGGCTGTGGTTTAATTTAATGACTCAGGCTCAGGTTTATAAAATGAAGTTGCTGTCACAGTGCTAACTAAACAGTTTGCCTATGATTAGTAGAAACTACATTAACAATAGAAAGTTTCCTTTTGTGTATCTTGGTATCAAAAAATTTTCTTTTTCTTTGGGTCAGGGTTCCAGTTGAGTCACCTTCTCTCTTGTCAATATCAAGCCATAATCAGGTAATTTTTAGTTTGTTTCTGTTGTTTTAATTTTGATTTTTAAAAATTAAGGTGGTTTTCTTTTATAATACTTAAGTTACCATGAATTGCCAGTTGGCAGTTCTCTGTAAACTTTACTACTTGTTTCCTCTGTTAAAACAACATATGCACAAGACACTTGCTCACAGTGTTTTCAGACACCCTACCACTAACTGCAGCTCCACTTTTGTATGCAACATAATCCCTTTGTTTTAGCTCCCACATACAGACTTGGAGCTGCACCGCAGAAGAGAGCAGTTGGTAGAGCGTGCTCGGAGAGAGGCACAGCTGGCAGCCCTGCAGTACGAGGAGGAGAAAATGAAAACCAAGCAGATTCAGAGAGAGGCTGTCTTGGACTTTGTCAAGGTGAGGCATTTGAACTCATTGCGGATACTCTGAAAGTAATTTAGTAACCTAACAAGACCCTATCTCAGAAATTTTAATTTTTTTTTTTTTAGTTTTTTGAGACAGGGTCTTGCTTAGCTAAATAATAATAATAATAATAATAATAATAATAACAATTAGTTTATTTATTAGAGTTTTTTTTGTTGTTGTTGTTGTTGTTTTTTGAGACAGGGTCTCACTTTGTACTTCAGGCTGGCCCTGAGCTCACTATGTAGCCCAGACAAGCCTCGAACTCAGCAATCCTCCTGTCTCTGCCTCCCGAGTGCTAGGATTACAGGCATGAGCCACCATGCCTAGCACTGTGATATGTGGTACTGATTGCTGGTAGGTGTGAGTCACCACGTCCAGCATTGTTGTATGTGGTTACTGGGATCGAACTCAGGATCTTGTGCTTGGGAGGCAGGTGCCAGAATCACTGAGCTAAGTCTCTGGCCCTATTTATTAGTTTTTTGAGACAGGGTCTCACTTTGAGGTTCAGGCTGGGCCTGAGCTTCAACACCCGGCTAAAAAAATTTTAATGGTTTGGAAATATAGCTCAGTACAAACGCCCTAGGTTCAGTCCCCAGTAGTGGGTGGGAAAAGGAGGCTGCTTTTTATATAGCTTCTTGAAAGCTAATCAAAATTCTGCATTTGTTAATGCCTGGTGTGGTGGCTCACGCCTGTAATCCCAGCACTCGGGAGGCAGGGACAGGAGGATTGCTGAGTTCGAGGCTTGCCTGGGCTACATAGTGAGTACAGGGCCAGCCTGAACTACAAAGTGAGACCCTGTCTCAAAAAAAAAAAAAATTCTGCATTTGTTTATGTAATCTTTATATTAGGAAAGATGTGAATGTTCATGTTTCTCCAAGAAAGTACTGTTGTAGGAAAACTAAACAATGTAGCCATCACAATTAGTTTTCAGTCAGAAGACAAATCTAAATCCTGAGTCGGTGGCAAATGACTATAACCCCAGCATTTGGGAGGCTGAAGCAGGAGGATCACCATGAGTTCAAGGCCATCCTGAACTATAAAGTGAGACCCTATGTCGGGAAAAAGAGAAGACCTAAAAATTTTAAAGGCAAACTTGTTCACTTGTTCATGTATTGATTTTAGGTGGGAGAGAATTGGTTGTTTGGTTTTGCTTAGAGACAGGGTCTCACTTTGTAGTTGAGGTTAGCATTCAATTTAATGTGTAGTCTAGGATGGACTCAGACTGGCAGAAATCCTTCTGCCTCAGCCTTTTGGGTGCTAGAACCCCAGGCACGCACCATCTTGACTTGCTCATTTATTAATGTGATAAGCCTGTACAAGAGGTATAAAAATGCACAAAGTACAAGTCCTGTGCAGCAGCATACTTTAGATCATGTCCAGAATGAGTAAAAGACAACTTTTAATAAAACACTAACTTTAAATCAGTGATGAAGAAAGAGTTCTAGAAGAAGTATCATCAGACATGATTTGAGAAGGAGGTCCTAGAGGACTCAAGAATGGAATGCAGGTGCTTCATTTCTTTCAGCACCCACACACCATTCTTAAGTGCATGCTCTATCTACACTAATAAATCCTTCTATATCTCTATAAAAAGATAACTGGGTGTGCCGGTACATGTCAATAATCCCAGCACTTGGGAGGCTAAGGCAGGATTCCCATGAGTTCTAGGCTAGTCTGAACTACACAACAAGACCGTGTCTCAAAATACAAAAACAAACAAAAAATGGAATGAGTAGGCATTGTACATCCAGGAAGAAGATAACAATTAAAAATGGGTTTTTTTCTGGATTGAGGGAATAAGTCAGTCAGGAGCTATAAATGAGTTCATACAACTCATTATTTAAAATAGATACTTAACCTGTATGTGGTGACACACACTTGTAATCCCATTACTTGAGAGGCTGAGACAGAAGTATCTCAATGGGTTTGAGCCTATCCTGGGCAACATAATGAGTTCAAGGCCAGCCTGATCTCCTTAAAAAGATCCTGACTCAAAAAACCAAAAATAAATAAATAGAAGAATGGTACTTGAAGGAATTTGTGTGGTTAGGTTTGTGCTGATGACAAAGAGAAAAAATAAATGGTGAGATGGTTAAGATGATGATGATAATACTTCCTAAAATTTACTGAGTACTCATACACACACACACACACACACACACACACACACCCAGATGGTGTTCTAAGAACTTTATATAAACATTTAATTTTTTAAGTAGTCTTATAAAATAGATGTAGTTATTTTCTTGTTGTGATAACAGTTTGCCTAAGGCTACGGTTAAATACTCAGCTAATAAGTGGATGGATTCCATACTCTGTTTTGACGTCAGTATCATCCTCTCTCAGGAAGTGATACCCCAGGTGCTCTGTGTTTACTAAGTTAATATTCAGCTTGCCTTTGGAGATGGGCCCTGGCTAGTGGGAGCTACTCACCCTGCAGACCTTCATGAATGCATGTTAGATTAAGACAGCGATCCTGATCTCTTAGGCAGAAGAAACAGAAGTTTTTAAGTAGGAGAAAACACAAGAGATATTTCAGCAAAAGTAGGCTACTCATGTTAGAAAAGGTTAGGAAGAAAAAGACTAGAAGGAGGCTAGTGGAATACAAAGAAATTGCAATAATTAGACAGTGTTGCAGAATGAAGCCATTAAGCTGGATGGTTTCTAAAATGCCAGAAAACATAAACCAAAACATAAGCAGCAGGAGCTTGGAGTCAGAAATATCTGAATTTTAATCCACCTTTCCCATTCATTGCATGCTTAACTTTCCAAAAATTATTAATCATTTTGTTCCTTGAGTTTCCTCATATGTATACTATTTAACAATTAAATATTAACTATTTCAAAATATTATACATGTCCGTAATAATTCTAGTACAGTGGGTGCTGTGAGTCTAGCACTGTGGGAGACACTATAGAATGTGGAGTCAGGAGTCAGGAGACAGGTATAAATCTCAGTTATGCTACTCCCTGACTTCGTGACCTTGTTTTGTCCCACAACCTCTCTTCTCAATTTTTTTGATCTCTAAATGAATGTGATTATGCTGTTTATTTATCATAAATAAAAGGAGGTGGGTTTTGTAGAGATGAGAAAGGGGATCTAAGCATGGAGCAGGGGGAGAGGAAGACTGGGAGAGAAAGGGGAAGTAAAAATGATGAAGATATGCTTTGTGCAGGTACCAAGTCTCCAAGAGGAGGAATATAATTATTATCCATCATAAACAAATACAAGGAAAGAAGAGATACTTTGTGTAAAAACATATTACAAATCACTGACTACAGTGTGACATTGGACATTGAATGTGGGTTGATAGTAGGTTTTCCACTTAAGAATGTTTGTACAGGCTATTGAGAATAACAGATTCAGCTGATAGAAGGCTAAAGCTGTCAGCATTAGTGTGGTATTTAAAGTGGTTAGAGAGAATGAGTTCATTGAGAGAACACAGGGAGAGCTCAGTTTTTTTTTTTTTGTGTGTGTGTGTGTGTGTGCGCACATATAGGTTTTAAAAATGTGGTACAGGCTGGCAGTGGTGGTGCATACCTACAATCCCAGCACTTGGGAGACTAGGGTAGGAGGATCACTGTGAGTTCAAGTCTAGCCCAGACTACATAGTGAGTTTGAGGCTAGCCTCAACTATATAGCAAGATCATACCTCACCAAAACATAAAATAAAATATTTTATGATATGGTTGTGGAATTTTTTAAAATTTAAATTGTAGGTAAAAAGGGAAACAAAGCCCATATATTTAGGGAGTAGGGGGCTGTGAGGTAGATAGGGGAATGGGAAAAAATGAGAATTAAATTGTGTGATGTACTGGTACAAATTCCCAATATTGTGGGTGATCATGATGTGTATATACAATGTACCAATACAGATAAAAATTTTTAAAAATTTTTAAATTGTAGGGCTAGAGATTTAGCTCCGTGGTTCCAGTGCCTGCCTAGCAAGCGCAAGGTCTCTGGTTCTGTCCCTGGTAACCACATACAATACCGGGCGTGTTGACTCACGCCACCAGCAGTCAATATTACATACTACAGTGCCAGGCTTGATGGTTCACGCCTGTAATCCCACTGCTTGGGAGGCAGAGGCAGAGGCAGAAGGATTGCTGAGTTTGAGGCTTGCCTGGGCTATATAATGAGCTCAGGCCCGTCTTGAACTATAAAGTGAGACCCTGTCTCAAAAAAAAAAAAATTTAAATTGTAAAATATTGTATTTAAGGCAAAGGGCAATATCCTAAGTAGTAAATCTAGAAAAATGTTATGTTTAAGAAATGAAATGAGTGTGATTAGTAAATAAAATATCATTTCTAGTGTTCTAGAGTCTAACCAACTTCCCATTTTGGGGGCTTTGGGGTATCTAGCAAAAAACATCACAGAGTCCACAAAAACAACAGTCCTCAATGGATAGTGAGGTAAGTCAGTGTAATCACCTTTTCTTTGAAATTTCTTATTTTTCCTATGAAAATGAAATGTTTTACATGTGATTATCCTGTTTTCAGTGATCATGATACTCCCATATTTTTTTCCATCACAAATTTCTACTTACAAAGAAAAGATGATATAGGCAAGAGAGTTATGTCAGAAACTAGGGGTCTAGCTGACTATGGTAGCACACACCTGTAATCCCAGAACTCAGGAGGTTGGGACAAGAGGATCACCATGAGTTCAAGGCCAGCCTGGACTACACAGTGAGTTTAAGGCCATCCTGAATTATATAGTGAGACTCTTTCAAAAAAAAGAAGGAAAAGTCATGAGTCAAGATTCTGTCAAAGCTGCCTGTGTACCAAGCCCGAACTACAAAGCGAGACCCTGTCTCAAAAAAAAAATTAAAAAATAAAAAAATATGCATTTACTTAGGTCTGCAGAAATTAAGCTTACTAAATGAATTTTATTATTAACTTTTTTTCTTTTGGTACCAGAGATCAAACTCACCTTGCAAGGTGGCTACAGCACCACTGAGTTAAATCTCTGATCCTGTAGTTGACTTTTTTTTTTTGAGACAGGGTTTGACTTTGTAGGCTGGCTCTGAACTCACTATGTAGCCCAGTGCCAGTCTTGAACTCACATCAGTTCTCCTGCCTCTGCTTCCTGAGTGCTGGGATTACAGGCGTGAGCTACCACACTTGGCATTATGGTATGTGGTTACCGGGAGTCAAACTCAGGACCATGCGCTTGCCAGGCAGACACCGGAACCACTGAGCTAAATCCCCAGCCCTGTAGCTAATTTTTTTTTTTTTTTTTTGCTTTTTGGAGACAGGGTCTTGCTTTGTAGTTCAGGCTGGCCCTGAGCTCACTATGGTGCCCAGGCAAGCCGCCG
This sequence comes from Thryonomys swinderianus, assembly GCA_004025085.1. Taxonomy (NCBI): domain Eukaryota; kingdom Metazoa; phylum Chordata; class Mammalia; order Rodentia; family Thryonomyidae; genus Thryonomys; species Thryonomys swinderianus. The sequence goes on along the minus strand of PVIC010009037.1, from coordinate 34,468 downwards.
CGAACTCAGCAATCCTCCCGTCTCTGCCTCCCGAGTGCTGGGATTACAGGCGTGAGCCACCACGCCCAGCATTATATGTGGTAACCGGGGATCGAACTCAGGT
>PVIC010009037.1:13946-34265 GCA_004025085.1 Thryonomys swinderianus | reverse complement strand
AGCTAATTTTTAATTAACCATTTCTCTTTATTTTTACTTCTCATTTTTTTCAATTTATGATTCTTACTTATTTAAATAAATATAGTTTTTACTTCGCTTCAGAAGGTTTTTAGGCAGTAAGATCTTCTTTATTTCTTTTTTTGAGACAAAGTCTCACTCTGCAGTTCAGGCTGGTCTTTATATCACTGTGTACCCCACACTGGCTTCAGTCTACCTCAGCTTCTTGAGTCCTGGGGTTATAGGCATGTGCCACCATGCCTGCCTCCAATAAAATCATATTTGAAGTTGTTTAAACTGTTCAGAAGAAATCAGGACTCAGGGACTGGGAATTTAGTTCAAGTGATACTATGCCTACTTTGGAAGCACAAGGGCCCAAGTTCAATCCCCAGTACCACAAAAAAGAAAAGAAAATCAAATCAGATCAGAGCTCAGAATTAATTTATTGCTTAATAGTACATTGATTCAGATGACTGTGAATGTGGTCCTGTGTCAGCATCTTCCAAAATGTGGCTTAATATATCTCTGTCCTCATGTGTGTTTGAAATGAGTCTCTTGTGTGCATAGTTTGCTTTTGACATTGCTTCATTTTTCTCCACCTCTCCAGTGTCCCTTCCCACCCAGAAGGTCTCAGCACACTGATGATAGTGCCTTGTTAGTGGTAAGATTTGTGAAAATCATTGCTCTGTCTGGAGACTGAAGAGCAGCTATGTGCTCTTCACTCAGAAATGACCTGAATACCATAAAACATGATGAGTGTCACTGCTGAAAGCTTTGTAGGAGCCCTATCTGTGTCTTTGTATTGCTGTCTATGTCACCTGGTGTTTGAAGGCTGCAGCTGAGATTCACAGTTTCTGCAGCGCTTCCCAAAGAAAAGCAATTGCATTAAGAACTGTGCTGACTTTTTGTGTGAGAGGCATAACAAAGCACCAGCCTTTCAAATGGTTCTCATTCAGGTGCACATTATTAATTTGACCCATGAGCCACCTATGTGTTAAATGGGGTCCCTTACCCCATGACACTAATTATGTAATTTAACATTTGGCAACCTAATTTATTATTATGTGTTTTAAGCTGCTAGAAATCCTAAACTTAATTTCTAAATACTTACATCTCAAGATTATTCCTCCACTCATTTTTAAACTCAGGAAAACATTACTGGGAATACTAACTACTAATAATTTTTAACATTGATTTTCTTTTTTGTTTAGTTTTGGGTGGATTTTTTGGGGGGTTGGGGTGTATTGTATTTTGTTTTGTTTTGGAGACTGGTGCTCACCATGTAGCCCAGGTGGGTCCAGAATTACTGTGTAGTCCAGGCTGGCTTTGAACGCATGGCAGTCCTCCTGCCTCAACCTTCCTGAGTCCTGAATTACAGGCACACACCCAGTTAATACTGGTTTACCTTTTATTGCCTTTATCACTAATTGAAAATTACTATAACCTGAGACTTTATTGAAAGTCTTTAACTTTTATAAGCCTTGCAAGAAAATTCTCACCATTTATAGAATTCCTTTTCCCATCATGTTTTATGCTATTATTTTAATGGTAATATCAAAACCTAAGAATTCAAGTCTAGTGTCTGCAGCAAGTCCTGTGTTACACGCTAGAAATGCTGCTGCTGTGTGTACTGTGTGATTCGCATCCCTTGAACACCAGATTCCTGCCATGCAAATTCCCTCTGGCTGTTAAAATTTCTGTATATTTTCTGCAAGTTTCATTTTCTTTGAGATGGATAAAGCACATTTTGATTGGGCAGTCTTAAAACTCTAGGAATTAATAGAAATGAATTGGCATGAGAAGTCAAAAGTACTCTGATATAAGGAAATAGTCAAGGCAGGTCCAGGTCTGGCTGGCTCAGGACGTGCAGTAGACACCACACTGTGTTGTATTGCCTTCCCAACTGTAACTGAATCAGTTTGTGAAAGGAAAAGAGAGTTTGGAAAGACAGCAGCAAAATCTCCTTAGCATAAAATTTGAGATAGCCTTCAAGCAGTTTTTCAAAAAAAATACACTTGTATTTTTATTAAAAGTATCCATGTCTGACCTCCTAAGTTAACTGGCCTTTAAAAGCAAGGTGTTTTTTGTAAATTGAATGGAGTTTAAAAAAGAAATCTTGTATTTCTTTGTATGGCAAAGTGTGTAAGCAACACTACACAAAGTCTTATTTTAAATTCTGTCTCTTAGCTTCTCTGAACTACTTACTTTCAAGAGTTTCATGTTGCTCCTAGTCTAAGCCTTTTCTCAGGTCTGGAAGCTCTTGCAGGCTCTGGCTCCTCCCACCTCCCCAGTCTCTTTTCCGGACTTACCCCCAGCACTGTCCAGCTCCCCAGATAGTTCAGCCCCTTCCCACCTCCGAATGTTTGCCGGTGCCGTCCCTCCCAGGGAGACTCCAGGCTGATGCTCCGTGAGCATTCATGGACTGCTTAAATGTCTCCTTGTTAAAGCAGCTGTTCTGTGTTCTCCTAACCTGAGATCAAGATTTTTGTCTTCACTGTTAGCTTTTGTTTTTTTGTTTTTTTTGAGACAGGGTCTCGCTTTGTAGTTCAGGCTGGCCCTGAGCTCGCTATGTAGCCCATGCAAGCCTCGAACTCAGCAATCCTCCTGCCTCTGCCTCCCAAGTGCTGGGATTATAGGCATGAGCCACCACTCCTGGCACTGTGGTATGTGGTACTGATGGCTGGTGGGCATGAGTCACCGCACCCAGCATTGTATGTGGTTACCGGGGATCGAACTCAGGACCTTGCACTTGCGAGGCAGGTGCTAGATCCACTGAATTAATCCTCCAGCCCAGCTTTTGGTTTTTTATATAGTTTTATTAGAACAAAATAATTTTATAAAATACTGAGTTTCAATGTGGTGTTTTTATACATGCATATAACATTTGGATCAAACCCATCTCCCTGTAACCTTACCTTACATTCCCACCTCCTCCATTCTCTTCTCCTCACATCCCTTCCCCTTCCCCTTCACTGTGTTGTGTAAGAGAAAAGATTCAAAGGAAAGAGGAATACTGCCTTGCTCTCTTACACTCATTTGGAATCCAAATGGCAGAAGTAAAATGCTCATTTTTTATAGCAAAAAATTTATGGGTACATTTTAGACATATAATGGTAACATTGATCACAGGGAATTTATACCTGTACACGATACCTCCTGTTTCTTTTTTTCCCATTCCCCTTCTCTTTATTTCCATTTTCTTCCATGTACAATAATAATTTCTTCTTTAGGTGTGATGTAGGTTCCTCCTTATCCATGATGTAGATCCTGTCTTATCCATCAGAGCTTTGAGCTGAATTACAGCCAATCTAATTTGGATAATACTCAGAAAATGCTGTTCTGATTTACCCCATCTGTGCAGTTAAAATGAACTTTTCACCTAAAATAATTTTCCATCATAGAGTCTGCAAAGAACTCCATAGATTCAAAGGTACTTTGCTAAAAAATGATGGATGTTCTCAGATTTATTTTTGTATAAAAATAGCTTTTATTAAATGGTGACTCAGTTATTATTGAATGATACACTGCAAATATCCTTAATTACCAAGTTGAAAAACTGTGCTGTATAAATATTTTCTTCACATATTGTCTGTCTTAGTAAATATTTGAAATTTGTCCATGACCATTTTTTTCTAATTTCATTGATCAGATAGGCCCATCTGACATTTTGCTAACCTAAATGTTGCTTCTATTTCTTCTTTTCCTCTTGAAATTTAGTCACTGTCAGGGTTGAATCAAGCAAGCTGTGCTGCTACCCTGCCTCATTCTGCTGCCTTCATGCCTTTTAAGGTATCTGTTACATTAATTCTCAGGAAATTTGGGGAGGGTATGTAAGGTATGAAATCTAAGTAGGCCTTAAATTTCCCAATGGATTGATTTTACAGCAATCTGAAATCTAGGATTGCATGAAATATATATATATACTGCCAGGAGTAGTGGTGGATGCCTTAATCCCATCATTTGGGAGGCTGAGGCAGGAGGATCTCTTGAGTTTGAGGTTAGCCTGGGCTACATAGTAAGTTCAAGGATGGTCTTAATTTCATGTTGTCTCAGAAAAAAGAAGATACATGCATACATGTGCTTATGAAACCTTAAATTTAACACTGATTTCATGAAAAAGTGTTCGGCGGTTTTTGCCAAAGGTAGTTATATAACCTGTATTAAGTCCTTATATTCAGATTTTGTTCGAAATGCCATTTTCTTTTTATTATTTAGGTTTCTTTTGTTCATGAGTTACTTTATTATGGTTAATACATAATATCAAATTAATTCTGTTGTCTGATTGGCATAGAGAATAATGAATCCTAGCTCTTATTCTCATCTAGTAAATCTGCCTTTATATTTGTCTTTCTCTTTTTTTTTTTTTTTTTAGACAGGGTCTCGCCTTGTAGTCCAGGCTGGCCCTGAGCTCACTATATAGCCCAGGCAAGCCTCAAACTCAGCAATCCTCCTGCCTCTGCCTCCTGAGTGCTGGGATTACAGGCGTGAGCTGCCACGCCTGGCATTGTGATATGTGGTACTTGATTGCTAGTGGGTGTGAGTCACCACGCCCAGCATTGTATGTGGTTACCGGGGATCAAACTCAGGACCTTGCGCTTACAAGATTTGCGAGGCAGGCGCCAGAACCACTGAGCTAAATCTCCGGCCCTGCCTTTCTCCTTTTATTCCTTACTATGCTTAAATTTCTAGTTTCTGTACTATAAAAGAAACTTTTTAAATTTTAAAAATATTTTCCTCTTGCATCTAGAAGAATAACCTCTACCTTTAAAGGTTTTTGTGTGTACCACTGGTCCTTGTCTCATTAGTTTACTGTCTCCTTCTAGCTCATCCTGTTGAAAGTCAGGGTAGTCTTTTGGTTCCTTATAAACGTGGCCAGCTTTTCCCTCGCCTTCCTGTTGTTTCATTTTATTAGTTCTGTTCTTCTTGTTCTAAATTAACCTCTTATTTAAATTTCCATTTTCAGGGCTGGGGGTTTAGCTCCTAAGTGCAGGGTCCCAGGTTCAATCCCGAATAATCACATACAGCAATACCGGGCATGGTGATTCACACCCACCAGCAATCAGTACTACATACCACAGTGCCAGTCATGGTGGCTCACTCCTGTAGTCCCAACACTCGGGAGGCAGAGACAGGAGGATTGCTGAGTTCGAGGTTTGTCTGGGCTACAGAGTGAGTTCATGGCCAGCCTGAACCACAAAGTGAGACTCTGTCTCTAAAGCAATGAATAAATAAGTAAATAAATAAATAAATTCCATTTTTTCCAACCACCTGGGACTTAGTTAATATAAACTTACAATTTTCATGACTATGTCTTTTCCTCAGAAATATAATTCATGGTTTTACCCAAGTGTGCACCTTAGTTTGAATCTTAATTCTGGGGCCACTGGGATCAAACCTGAAGGACTGTAATTAGACATCAAGCCCTTTCTTGATTCTGCTTCCCTCCCAACTCTTTAACATCTTTAATTCAGCCAGCAGATATTTCAGATTTGCTTAACCACATTTCCTTTTTCGAGTATACCTGTTTAGCAACTTCTTCCTCCATTTTAAAAGTTCTTTTCCCCAGGGAAAACATCCTAGACTTGAATACTTCTGTAGAAGATACATGCATCATCTCTTAAATGCACATTTTACTAATTGGAAAGAAAAACTATGTAACTTAAAAATTAAATTTTACCTTCCAGAGGAAAAAATACTTTAGAAACTATTTTGGAAAAATGCTATGAGGAAAAATTTTGATCTCTTATCTGTATATTTTTCAACGGAATTTTTTGCCTTAGGACAGTCATGTTTCAGAGTCTTTGGAAAGGTTGTGAGATAATAAGATTATCTGCAGAGAACACACCTGAGAAAACACAAATGAGTAAAATGTTTATCTTTAAAAAACAGTATGCAAAATCACTTTACCAGATTCTCATTTCTAGGCCTAATTTCAAAGGAGAGTTGCATGGGTTGCTTTTGCTTTCACAGTCTGAGAGTTGTTATAAATGTGGAAAGAGGGCCGGAGATTTAGCTCAGCAGTTCCGGCGCCTGCCTCGCAAGCACACAGTCCTGAGTTGGATTCCAGTGACCACATAGAATGCTGGGTGTGGTGACTCACGCCCACCAACAATCAGTACCACATGCCACAGTGCCGGGCTTGGTGGCTCACTGTAATCCCAGCACTCGGGAGGCAGAGGCAGGAGGTTTGCTGAGTTCGAGGCTTGCCTGGGCTCTATAGTGAGCTCAGAGCCAGCCTGAACTACAAAGCGAGACCCTGTCTCAAAAAAAAAAGAAATGTGGAAAGAACCTCTTTCTGGACACTAACTCTTGATACATCTCTGCTGTTCCTCTACAGAGTGATGACAAACCTAATGCTACATCAAGCTCACCCACTGCAGAAACAGGTAATAGACACAAAGGTAGAAGTAATTGCATCAAGATAATAATCATTTATCAAGACTCTTGGTCAGTTACTTCTTAGGAAACTCTACCTTTATTTTCAGAGGTGGACATTAGACACCAAATTAGAATTGTTCTGAATACTTTCTTTTTAAAAATCATCTAGTTGAACAACTATTTAGCCATTAAATAAGGACAAATAAACAAACTAGCAGGGCTGTAGATTTACAAGAGGTTGTGTTCAACATATGAATATCTGTTGATACACCAAAAATAATTTCAGAATTAAAACACAGCCTCTGTGCTTCGAGTATTACTTTTCTGAACCATACTTTCTGTTAATATAAAGAATTATCATTTTTTATATCATTGGCATGTTTAATTTGATTTTTTATTTATGTGTCTGTCTTATATTTAATTTGCTTTCCATCTCCTTTAATCTTATGTTGCTGTTCCAAGCTGATTTAGTTCGTCATTCCACATACTCTTTTCCTGGTTCCATCCAGAGAAATCAGACCCCGCGCCCCGAGAGCTTCCTTTTCCGAGGAGCTGTCAGGGCAGAAACAAATAAAGGTAGGTAGCAGTGATTGTACAAGGGGGGCAGTGGGTTGTTGGGGATGGCCCAATACAATGAAATTAACTGTTAACCCCCTTTCACACTTCTCTACTAAGGGATAGCCTTGACAAAAGCTTTAAAGTGTGGATGTCTGTGATCTCACTGACATTGAATCAGAAGCACCTTGTTTGAATTTGTTCCGATTAGAAGCCACCTCGGCGGTGTTGTGCCTGCCTGGCAAGTGCAAGGTTCTGAGTTCGATCCCAGTACTGGAAAAATAAAGAAGCCAGCCATGGTATTACATGTCTGTAAATCCCATCTACTCAGGAGGCTGAGGCAGGAGGATCAAAAGTTTGAGAACAGCCTGGGCGACATAACAAGATCCTGTGTCAAAATAAAAAGGGTTGGGCCGTGGATGCACAAGGGCCTGAGTTCAATCCCCCATACTGCAAAAAAAAATAATAAATTTAAAAAATAATAAAAATAAAAAGGGTTGGGAATGCAGCCTAGTGGCAGAGCTTTGTGTTTATCATTTGTGTAATTTTCTGTTTGTATGTTATTTTCAATAAAAACATTTTTAAATGGATATAATCAAGGAAAAGCAGTTAAACCAATGGGTAATGGAAATGTCCTAGTTTTTATGCTTTTTACCATTATTGTGTATATTTTTAAGTTTATGTAATAAAGACCTCCTTAAAAAAATAAAGTAAAACCTCCTTTACAAAGTCGGCAGTGCTATCCTGTAAGGAAGCTGTAAGCTAGCACCACAGTCACATCTCTCTGTTACGTATCACTTTGTCTGTAGGTCATGCTTCCTCCCTTCTCTCATCACCTGCACCTAGCATGGATTCTACAGAAAGCGTCACAAGACAGAGAGAAGAGGAGCTGAAATTAATAGATCAGCTACGGAAAGTGCGTACATTCCCTCTGATTGGCCCTTAAATATTACTGCTCTACTCTGTATTCCTGTAGTCACTTGTGCATCTGACATACAATTTCTTTTTTCTTTCTTTTGGTACCGAGGATCAAACTCAGAACCTTGAGCTTTCAAGTCAGGTGCTGAAACCACTGAGCTAATCCCCGGGCCAAAGCCCCCACATTTTCTTTTTTTTTTTTCCCTTTTTGTAGTACCAGGGAGCAAACTCACAACCTTGCATTTGCAAGACAGGTAGTGGCACCACTGAGCTAAATCCCCAGCCCCTGACACACAATTTTTATAGAACCATGTCACACCAAGCATGGTGGTACACACCCTTAATCTCAGCTGCTTGGGAGGTTCAGGCTGGAAGATCACAAATTAAGGCCAGTCTGGGCAATTTAATAATTTAGTGAGGCCCTCTCTGAAATAAACTTTTTAAAGGGCTAGGGATGCGGAGCACTTGCCCAGCATGGGAGAGGAGCTAGCCTCAGACTGTGGCACCAAAAATTGTGTCCATTTTGTATTGTGTTTTGTGGTGAAAGTGAAAGAAATTTTATTATTAAGGAAATTCTTTTCAACTTTTTACTAAGAAAATGAGATGAATTATTCTGAAAGCTCAATTCCTAACTTTACTTGTTTAACTTTCTCCTTCCTGCTTCAAATTATAAAGAAATTAAGTGAATCATAATTTATATCATGTACATATACATATACACATATAGCATACTTTACCTTGTGAAATTTGCCATTTTATTTTATAAGAAAGCATCAACTGTTCATGAGAGTCCTCTGCTACTACTACTACTTCTTTCTTCCACTTGCTCCTCTTCTTCTTCCTCCTCTCCCCTCTTCCTTCCTTCCTTTTTTTTTTTTTTTTTTTTTTGAGCCAGGGTCTCATTTTGTAGCCCATGCTGCTTTCAAGATCCTCCTGCCTCAGCCTCCTGAATGCATGTGCCACCATGCCCAGGTGTTTTTTTTCTATCTAATCAGAAAATTGTGTCTGAAATTCTGTTGTGTTTCACATTATGTGTAGTCTGACTGCCATTGATATATATTGGATCTCCTTAAGTTATGGACTTGGGAAAGATTGTGCCATGTATTTCCCTTTTCTTTTTCTTTTTTTAATTTTTATGTTGATTTCTAGTTAAATATTTACTATTGTAGGACCAGGGGTTTAGCTCAGTAGTTAAGGCACCTGCCTCACAAGCGCAAGGTCCCAAGTTTGAACCCTGAAAACCACATTCCACAATGCCAGCCATGGTGACTCATGCCTATAATCCCAGCACTTGGGAGGCAGAGGCAAGAGGGGTGCTGTGAGTTCAAGGCTTGACTGAGCTACTTAGTGAGTTCAGGGCCATTCTGAACTACAAAGCAAGACCCTCTTTTGTAACACCATTATGTCTTTTTTGTTAATTACTCTTCAGTGAATGTGTTATCTATTTTCCTGTTCTTTCAGCACATTGAATACCGGTTAAAAGTCTCTCTGCCCTGTGATCTCGGAGCAGCTCTCACTGATGGTGTGGTTCTTTGCCATTTGGCTAATCATGTGCGGCCTCGGTCTGTCCCAAGCATTCATGTTCCCTCACCGGCTGTGGTGAGTTTTTAATGCTAAGAAAGCATCAACTGTTCATCATACTTTTACTGAATAGTTGGCAGTTGTCATGCTGGATTTTGGGGATGCAAGTCTAAAGGGTCCGTTCTCTGCCTTCTTGGTCCCTCTTCTACTAGAGGATAAAAGACATAAGAACAGTAATTTACAGCAGTGTGATAAGTGTTAAAGTACACATGTGTGAGTGGTGTGCGATGGATGTAGAAAAAAGGGCCAGTTATCTGCTTCCAGAGTTCAAGAAAACCTTCCCTGAAAAGTTAAAGTATGAACTGAGTTTAAAAGTTTGAGCAGGAATTTGCCAGCAAGGAGAGAAAGAACGAGTCTAAGTACTGTATTCCTGGGTTCCACAGCTCTGGAAGAGACAAGGGTGTTGCTCTCGCCTGTCATGCACGAGGCCTTAGGGAATGGGAGGCCTCAGTATATTCAAGAAATTCCTCAGTTGTACAAAATGGGTCCTACATAAAGTGTGGGAGCAAAGAGTGGTGGATGAAGCTACAGAGGGAAGCCAGGAGCCAAGTTACCAAGGCTTTATGAGCATGTCAAGGCTTGGAAATTGTCCTGGTGTAGACAGTGAAGAAATACTGTAAGGATTTAAGGAGAGGAATGCAATGATTATAATCACAGTTTAGAATGAGGACTAGCTGTTAAGTGGCCCATGGAACAGAGATGTTGAAATGGAAGAAAGATTCCCAAATACTGGGCACAGTGGTACCTCACCTATAATCCCAGTACTGAGGAGACTGAGGCACAGAGACCACTGTGAGAGGTCATCCTGTGCTACATAGTGAGTTCAAGGTCAGCCTGAATTACATAGAGTGAGAACTCGTCAAGTGAGAGAGAGGAGGAGGGAGAGAAAGGAGGGAAGCCCAAATAAGAGGCTCACGTTAGTTAGGTACAGCAGTACATTAGGGAAGCTGGGCCAGGAGGATCACAGTTTGAGTTCTGCTTGGCACTATAGCAAGACTATGTCTCAAGAAAGAGGCTGTTGTATTAATCCAAGCTGGGAAACTTAACAAGTTAATCAGAGCAATGCAAGGAAGATTATTTTAGGGGCAGGATTGACATAGTCTAGTGAGTCCCCAGGGAGATGAAAGAACATCAGAGGACTGCCGGGCATCTTTCAGGGTCAGTCCTGGATGTTAACATCAGTATTGGGGTAGCAGCCATGAGAGAAAAAAAAGAACAGGCTTTGGGTTGACACATCTCTCCTTTTTTTTTTTTTTAAGTTTTATTATAAATTTATTTTAATCTTAAAAATCTGCTGTTCTGCTGCACAGCAGGGTGACTACACCTAACGGTAATGCCCTGGATAGTAGAGAAGTGATAGGCCTGCAGTGTAGCCTGCTGAGAGGGCACTTGGCCCAGCACCCCTGAGGCCCTTGCCAATGGCCGACTGGTAGAGAACTGAGCTCAGGCCTCCAGTGTGTGGCGTGTACTTCGCACTCAGGAGTGCGCTGTGGGCCCAGGCTGAAGCTGAGAAGGGTAACCGGCCAGCAGGGGGTGCAGGTGGGGAGAAGAAGGGTGCGTGGACTGGCGGAAGGCATGGGTGCAGGATCCACCGCAGGGCGTGTTCATGTCCCCCGGTCAGGTTAAGGACTTCTCCACAGCTGCTCTCTCCCCCTCCTCGCCGCAGTATGGACGCATGCACGTGTGCACACACACATTGCATTTACTTTTGCACCTGCTTTTGATAACTGAACAAATACTTAGCCATCTTTAACATCTCGGATGCTTGACCTCGTCTTATTTTCTGTTCATTTATTGTTATTTAGCAGGCAATTTCTGTTTAAAATTCTTTACTCAAACAGCGGTTATATAAAGAACTGTAGATTTCCACTTTGGGACATTCACCTTACTGCCTTTGTAGGTGGAAATCCTTTGCCTCTCCCTTGTATCATTCTAATTGTAAGGATTCTTTGTTACCAAAGTCTCAAGGGTGTGATGTGTCCCTTTCTTATGTAGTACATCCAAAATTAGAAGCATGCATTTCTCCTAAGGAAAATAGCTAGGCTTTTTTTAATTTAACACTCAGAAAGCAGGTATTCTGTTTTTCTTCATTTTCAGAGGTAATAAGCAAGGAGCTAATAAACTGAAATTTGAAAATAAAAAGACTGAGGCTATTTACTATCATCATCAGAATACCATATTAAAATAAAATTTTTATAAACATTTAACCCATTTATTTCTGAAGATTGAATTTTTGCATGAAATTCATATACATTACCTAGAAAACTTCAAAGAATGACACATTTCATTATGATCCATTGTTATGGGTGTGCAATAAATCCATCACTAGCTATCGAAGGGTTAACTGCTTAAAGAAATTAGATACATGAGCCTTTTTAGTAATAAAGGGATAATATGAGATTAAGGCATTTAGAACTTTCTTGTGTAATTAGTAACAAAAATAATTCTTATTGACATCTTAGTCATAAATGGAATTGACAGTGAGTTATAAGCAGTTCATTTTTTTAAGACCATTAACTTTACAAAATAAAATGAAATAAAAGATGTCAAACATGTGGTGCATGCCTATAATCCCAGAACTCTGGTAGGCTGGGACAGGAGAATTCAGTGACTTAGCAAGAGTCTGTTTCAAAAACCAAAAAAAAAAAAAAAGCCCTGGGCCTGAGGCAGGAGGATCATCATAATCTGTTCAAGGCCAGCCTAAACTACAGTGACATCCTGTCTCAAAAAAAAAGTCATGATTTCCTTCTTTACCTAGAAATATAACTCTATGGGGTGGCTCTGAGTTTTCTCCATGCTACAGATATAAAAAACATACACATGTAGTTTTATTGTTGAGGTAACCTATAAAGCCAAAGAAATAAAACAAAAAAAAGCTGGGGAATGTAGCTTGCAGCGAAGACCCTGAGTTCAACCCCCAGTACCACAAAAATAAAAATAGAAAATGTAAAAACTAAAAATAGTCTTTTAGGAAGTAACCTATCTTGATTTGAAAAGCAAGTCCTAGTTGGTAAGGGTGGCACAAACCTATAATCCCAGTGCTCAGGAGGCTGAAGCAGGAGGATTGCTAAGAGTTTAAGGCCAGCCTGAACTACATAGCGAGCCCCTTTCTTCAAAATAGATAAATAATACTTTAAAAATAAAAACAAGTACTTTGACAGTAAACAAATTAAGAGAGACTTTTACTGCTTGTCTTTGGGGACTTGTTGGGGGGAAAATCCTCCTGAGCTTAAGCAATCCTCTTGCCTCAGCCTTCTAAGTGGGTGTGACTACAGATGTGCACTGGTCAGGGAGACATCTTTGGGTATTAAAGTTAAAAAGACGCATCCAAATATGTAAAACTTCCCAAACTGTCATGGTTGAGGGTAAGGAAATGGACATGTATTTAGCTGGATGAGAATCATTCAGTATTGAAATTAAAAGCAAAAACAAGGAAACAACTCTGCTCTCAAGCTGATGTCATGACTATTAGGAATAAATCAGTATTGCTGTAAAGGGATTTCTGTTACAGTGTTAGACCTCAGGATGATTTTTTTTAAGACAGGGTCTTGCTTTATAGTTCAGGTTGGCCCTGAGCTCACTATGTAGCCCAGGCAAGCCTCGAACTCAGCAATCCTCTTGTCTCTGCCTCCCCAGTGCTGGGATGACAGGTGTGAGCCACCACGCCTGGCACTGTGGTGTGTGATACTGATTGTTGGTGGGCGTGAGTCCCACACATAGTGTTGTATATGGTTACTGGATGAACCAGGAACCTTGCACTTGGAAGGCAGGTGCTGGAACCACTGAGCTAAATCTCCAGACTCATGATGACTATTTATACCTCTTTTCCTACATATACAATATTCTTTCTCACAGTAGACTGCTTCTTCCCTTGTTTTGTTCATGTGATCACACAGTAGAATTATTTTTGCTATGAGGGTATAAATGAAAGCTAAACACAAATGAAGATCCACCTCAGCTTCTTTGTGGCCACATCCATACATGTGAACTTACTGTGCTTCTTTGAGAACTGGCTAGTTAGATGATCCCTGACCCATTAATAAAGAAATGTTCTTAAAATTTGAAATGTTGTCAGTAAAGACTAAATGCCTCTGTAATATGCTTAAGAACAACTGTTTTTAAAATAGGGTAGAGAAATGAACCAAGTGTTAATTGTAGTTATAGTTTGAAAGGTGAGCTGTGGGTAATTAATTCTGTTCTTCCAAGTTTTCTCATGTATATTGTTTTAAAATGGGGGAAACGTACAAAAAAACCTTGATCCCTCCCGAGCTCTGTGTAGCTTTGACTTACAAAACCAAGGGAGGCATCTTGGTCAGTGAGTGAGGTGTCAGGCTCCACCCCACAGGTAGTGGCCCGTTTCTGTGCATGAAGTGTACCCAGCCAGGGCCCAGCCACCCTTGCACATGCGCACGTTGTCTATGGCTGCTTTACAGCACCAGGCAGTCATGAGCAGCTGCCAATTTTGTGGTTCTCAAGACATTTATTACCAGATCCTCTGAGGGGAAATTCGCTGACCCCCTAGCCTGTAGCATTGTAAGTGTGTAAAGCAACTGCCAAGAGTGTATTTAAAGTTAGCACTTTAAAAAAAAAAAAAAGCTAGTATCTTACTGAGTAGTCTAGGCAGGCCTTGAACTTGCTGTGTTATCCCAAGCTGGCCTCAGGATTACTTTCTGCCTGTATCAAGCTTCCCAGTGCGGTGATCACAGGCATGCCACCACCACGCGTAGCACTTAGTGCATTTTGTAGACCTTTGCTGGTAACACTATACTTTCTACCCTTTCTTTTCTCATTACAGCCTAAATTAACAATGGCAAAATGCAGGCGAAATGTGGAGAATTTCTTAGAAGCATGCAGAAAAATTGGTGTACCTCAGGTAATATGTGTAGTACTTTTTTCTGTTCCCTAAAAGATTTGGATATTATCATCATAAAAATCTATCAGAAATGCAGTCTCTACAGTCATACCATAGTAATTCTGAACTATGATAATCATTATTAACATGTTAGGTTGTAAGAATCAGTCAGTATTCTTTTGATTGTTTTCCTTATTTCCAAGGACCTCAAAGAAATTACAAACAAATTTAAATAAGTATCTAACAAATGTTCTATTTTCCTAAACATCACTACATTTTTTTTTTTTTTTTTTTGAGACAGGGTCTCGCTTTGTAGTTCAGGCTGGCCCTGAGCTCACTATGTAGCCCAGGCAAGCCTTGAACTCAGCAATCCTCCTGTCTCTGCCTCCCGAGAGCTGGGATTACAGGCGGGAGCCACCACGCCCAGCACTGTGGTATGTGGTATTGATGGCTGGTGGGCATGACTCACCACGCCCAGCATTGTATGTGGTTACAGGGCCTTGCACTTGCGAGGCAGGCGCTGGAACCACTGAGCTAAATCTCCGGCCCCATCACTACATTTTGACTTGTGTACAACAACATGCACAATGGCATCTTTCAGTATAAATACATCTCAAAAATGCTTCGGTGTGCTTCTGGTTTTTTTAACACTTTGATACTTCTTAAAGTTAATTATTCAATAATCTTAGACATTTAGAAACATTACAAAACTAGCAGAGAGAATTCCTCTGTCTCTTTTGCCCAGTTTGCTTAATGTTAACATCAAATATCTAGTAGAACAGTAGAACAGTAATACTGTTAACTAAATTGCAGATGTCGTTCAGATTTCCCTGGTCTGTCCACAAAGCTTTACTACTTTGGAGTATAACACATGAGAGCCATTTCTAAGCACCAGTTCTGTTTTAAGGATTTATTGCCTCAAGTTCCTCAGTTACAATATCCTTACCTTTAATAGTGTGGATAAACTTATTTATAGATGTGATTAGGAAAATGAGCTAAATGTACTCTGTTCACTTACCCTTTTAAAAAGCAGTTTGAAATGGACTAAGCATGTATTTGTAGGCATATTATGTTTAATGATGTGATATGTAGTCAAATCTAAAGAAAGGAACAGTGATTCAGGTGATCTTTTTACTCTTTGCATGCTAAGCACACACTTCACTGCTCCCTGTCCTCAGCCCTGCGGTTCTTACATTTTTGTCCCGCCTGCAAAGTCCCGAAGCTCCTCCTCTGTTGCCGTGATTGGCTGTCAGAGGCTGGGACTGGCCCCAGCTTGCCGTTTCTCCCCTGGGAGAGAAGCCCTCGTTCTAGGAGATTCGCAGTGACTCCTTCACCTGCTCACTTCCTGCCCCTCAGGTCCCAGGAGGCCAGGGCGTCACCTGTCCTGTGCACACCCTTTCTGTGTGCTCTTTTCCTGTTCAGGCAAGAGCAAGAGCCCGGCTCCCTGTCACATCCACGTCAGCTAGGTGAATTCCCACTTTTTCTCCTTTTCTTAAGGAGATCATTATACATGTTATTTTTCACTTTTTTCTTTTGCTATTCTTTTATACCTTGAGTTACGAAAGAACTGACAAAAGAGGTAGTGAACAACAGTCTTTTTTATTTCTGTGGACAAATGCAAAGCAGATTTTTTTCATTTTAATATTATTGTTAAGGCTCATCA
The DNA here is from genome assembly GCA_004025085.1 of Thryonomys swinderianus. Classification (NCBI taxonomy): domain Eukaryota; kingdom Metazoa; phylum Chordata; class Mammalia; order Rodentia; family Thryonomyidae; genus Thryonomys; species Thryonomys swinderianus. The sequence goes on along the minus strand of PVIC010009037.1, from coordinate 18,321 downwards.
AGCCATGTTAAATATATTAATAGAGCATTTAACATGGCTCCTAGAGAACCAACACGCACTTTCTCTGTATCAGTAGACAGGTTCTAACACCTCACATGCACATTGACATCCAGCCCTTCTCCCTCCCTCCCTCCCTTCCTTCTGCTGCCATCCCTGCTCACACAGACATCCCTATGCCTGCTCAGCTCCATATCACAGCGGCTCTGGACAGGAGAGAGCGGCATAGGAGGCTTCAGGGAATGGGGATCCCAGAGGCATGCTGGCTGGGCTTGTGTCAGTACTTGTCCAAAGTACTGTTTGCAGACATTGAAAGTCCCTAAACTGAAATCTTCCAGAATGTTCCTGAGGTCAGCAAAATGCAAAAACAGTATACCTTCAAACATGCATTTAAGTCAGTGGGTATTATGGGCCAGCTACCTGTTTCTGTCAGGGCTGGGCTACTTGAAGCCAAGTACAGAAATAGAAAAGTACAATTTTTTAAAACGCAGTCTTGGGCCAGGGATTTAGCTCAGTGGTTCCAGTGTCTGCCTGGCAAGCACAAGGTCCTGAGTTCAATCCCTGGTACCACATATCACAATGCTGGGCATGGTGGCTCACACCTGTAATCCCAGCACTCAGGAGGCAGAGACAGGAGGATTGCTGAGTTTGAGGTTTGCCTGGGCTACATATTGAGCTCAGGGTCAGCCTGAACTACAAAGTGAGACCCTGTCTCAAAAAAAAAAAAATTATGATGAGGGTAAGTATTGACTTTTATTATTGTTATGAATATTTACTTTTATGTTTTTATTAACATGCTGTATTTTTTTAAAGAGCTGTATTAGAATATAAAAGTTGCCAGGGTGGTGGCTTATGCCTGTAATCCCAGCACTTGGGAGGCAGAGGCAGGTGGATTGCTGAGTTCAAGGCTTGCCTGGGCTCCATAGTGAGCTCAGGGCCAGGCTGAACTACAAAGCGAGACCCTGTCTCAAAAAAAAACACACACATATATATATATATATATATATATATATATATATATATATATATATATATATATATATATATATATATATGTATTTGAGTCCAGCATCTTGTTTATGTGCTAAAGAATATTTTCCAGCTGGGCATGGTCACACACGCCTGTAATCCCAGTACTCAGGAGGCTGAAGCAGAAGGGTCACCTGGAGTTTGAGGCCAGGCTGGGCTACATAGTGAATTCAGCCTGAACTGCATAGCATGACCTTGTCCCCAAAACAAAAAAAAAATTCTTCTTGTCAAGTCCAGTAATGTTTTTGTTCATTGAATTGCTTAATCTATAGAATGGCAAATTTGGATAATCTCTAAGCCCCTGATAACTCTGCATTCCCTTTGTTAGTGGATTGGACTTGCTTACAGTGGGGCTTGATCCGATTTTAACAAGAACTTTTAAGTCATTCAGTGTGTTGGCTTGTAGCTGGTAAATTTCCCATTTTTAAGGCTCTGCTCATTTGAACCTTCCCATGCTCCAGCCCCCAGTGTGTGTGGCTGCCTGTTCTTTATGCACTGGAAGCTAAGCATGAGCACTGAGGAGGGGTTGTCTGAGGCCTGTGAGCCAGCCTCCAGGTCTGCTCATGCTTTTCCCTGTTCGTACTGGGCACCAGCAAGCAATGAAATCAGTCTGCATACAAGAAGTCATTTTGTTTTTCAGCATTGTATTTTTATTCATCGTAATAAAAATGTTACAGGTTGTGTATTTTTGACTATAATTGAAATGATCATATGGAACTCTGTGCTCAAATCTGCATTTCTGATCCACTGACTTTGTTTTTCTGTTTCCTTTCCTGCTCACACTTTGGACAGGACAATCTTTGTTCCCCTTCCGACATCCTTCAGCTAAACCTCAGCGTTAAAAGAACTGTCGAAACACTACTTTCTCTTGGGGCACATTCAGAAGAATCCAGTTTTATCTCTCTGTCTGTCCAGCTTCTGGGTTTTGTGGCATTTTACTGTACTTTGATGTTAACTCTCTGTATGCTGTATTCCTGGATCTTCTCCTCTAGCTGAAAGATTGCATTCTCGTGATTTTTCCACATTCCTGTACTCAGTGGAGGTTTGTTTCTCAGGCAGAATAATTTACATATGTGCTTCTCCCCCTGCATTGAGGAACAGATCTTAGGTCACCCTTTCCTGGGGTCCGGAAGAGCAGCCCATCACGTCCGTAAGCATTCATGATTGTTAGCAAAACACCAGCGCTTGCTCCTGACCCAGTGGCCTTTTTTTTCTCTCATAAATGCTGAAGCATTTCTACTAATACGGTCCTGACCCTGATCTTAGAACATGACATATAAACTTTATTATTGCTACCTGACAGTGAAAATTTATTATGCCTTCCTATTTCTCTATGCCTCAGCACAACTTAAGGGTTGACCTGTGAGCTCCGAACCTCTTCAGAAGCTGCTTGGAAGGAGGAGTGTGCTGCCCTTTCCAGTTAGGGTCACCTTGTCACTCTGTTGTCTGCCTTTTAATCCTGAGCTCACCCTTCGCGGGGGGAGGCACAGGTCCACCCAAGGAGTCTGGACATTGGGAAGACCCTGGCCATGTAGTCCTCATGGCTTTAAATCTGGTCAGAATGTTCAGCCATGACTGCCATGCAGAGCCCAAGAAGGAGATTTACATATTACACATGAAGCAAGTGGCCCGTGTGACCTTTAACTACCTGTCCATATTGACTGTTGTTTGTGACTGCAGTTGACTGCTATAATCCGTTTTGGAATTTAAAATTGGAACTTATACAACTTCTAATATATTTGAACCAACAGTAGAAGTGAATTTGTATTTTAGAGGCTCTTGGCAAGATTATATCTGAACAGCAGTAGGTAAATATTAGAGAGCAGTCTCTGTTCTGTACTCATGGCAATGAATATCGTCAGTCCCTTTCAAACTACTTAGTATAGTAGCTTCTGGACCTTAATGCTTAAAACTACTTTGTAATAAACTTGGCACAAGGTACATGTCTATAATCCCAGCACTCTGGGAGGCTGATGAGGATCACAAATTCAAGCAGCCCCAGGTAACCCAGCAAGATTCAGCCTCTAAATTTAGAAAAACAACAAACATGCATATATATATATATATATATATAAATAAATAAATACTGAAAGAAGGAAGGTTGGCTGGCTAGCTGGCTGGCTAAGAGTGTAGCTCAGTGTAAGGGTCCAGGGCTCAATCTTCAGTAATGGAAAAAAGGGATAAACTCTTCGGTTTAACAGACTGCCTCCCAGACTCTGGGGTTTGGGTTGTTGTTTTGTTTGTTTGTTTGTTTGTTTGTTTGAGACAGGGTCTCGCTTTGTAGTTCAGGCTGGCCCTGAGCTCACTATGGAGCCCAGGCAAGCCTCGAACTCAGCAATCCTCCTGTCTCTGCCTCCCGAGTGCTAGGATTACAGGCGTGAGCCACCATACCTGGTGGGTTTGTTTTAAGATCTCTTAAGAGTTAGGGTTTTGTAGAGCTTTATCTCACTTAAAAAACAAAATTATGCTCTCAAGTATGGTTAGGGTGATTGTGGTACATTCTTCAAAAATCACACATTGGCCACTCAGCCCAATGGAAAATACAGGTGCACCTAGGAGGCCCCAGCTCTGTGGATTGTCACCATGCCATGGATCAGGCTCGGCGTGCCTGGGGCATCAGGGGTCAGCCCTCCAGAAAGCAAGGCGCCAAGCAGATTGATGCCACACAGATTCATTTTCAGTAGAAAAATGAAGTCCTAGTAGGACTCAAAGTAGTTATACAAAGTTGCTAATTATATTAGGTCACAAAATTGCAGTTGCTTTGTTTCATGAAACTACCTATTAAACGAGGCATTGTGGCTCACGCCTATAATCCCAGCACTCAGGAGCAGAGGCAGGAGGATTGCTGAGTTCAAGGCCAGTCTGGGCTACACAGTGAGCTCAGGGCCAGCCTGAATTACAAAGTGAGACCCTGTCTCAAAAAAAAAAACTATTAAATGAAAGGAAAGTGAGCTTAAGTACAAATAACTGTCTCCAAAATAAATACTTGATATACTTTTATTACATATGGTTTTGTAAAACTTCCTAATACTATACTGTAATAAGTGCCAAATGAGAATCAGAAATCCACTTACCATCCTTAATACATATATGTAATCTCTTTAAAGAGCCAGAATTCTAGGCAAAGGCTGGAGGATCATCATGAGTTCAAGGCTAGCCTGGGGTATATAGTGAGACCCTGTCTTTAAAAACAAAAACAAGGGCCAGAGGGTTAGCTCAGTGGTTCCGGCGCCTGCCTCGCAAGCACAAGGTCCTGAGTTGGATCCCCGGTAGCCACATAGAATGCTGGGCGTGGAGATTCACGCCCACCAACAATAAACACCGCAAACCACAATGCCAGACGTGATGG
>PVIC010009037.1:0-13846 GCA_004025085.1 Thryonomys swinderianus | reverse complement strand
GGGCGTGGTGGCTCAAGCCTGTAATCCCAGCACTCGGGAGGCAGAGACTGGAGGATTGCTGAGTTCCAGGCTTGCCTGGGCTACATAGTGAGCTCAGAGCCAGCCTGAACTACAAAGCGAGACCCTGTCTCAAAAAAAAAAGATTTGTCCTTTTACAAGAAAGAACTAAACATATTTAACTTAAGCGAACTTGTTAAAACTTAGGACCTACTGGTAATTAAGATGTTACTAAGCTGATATAGTAGTTCTCCAGGATAATTTAATCCATCAAATTCCAGAATATGAAATAGTTTATATTTTCAAATAAAATTTCTTTTTGTAATTTGTGTTTCAAACTAATTCATACTGGGCTTTCCATGTATTATCCAAAATCGGGAAAGTTTCTGAAATACATTTAAATCTGAGAAGTTCAGAATAAACTCTGGTTCCTCTTGGGACCCCTGTCTGGTCTAATCTGGTTTTTAGAACCAGGATGATGAGGTGGGTAGGGGTCTTCCCCTTTCAGAAAATCTCAGTAACGTCTCAACCCACTGTCTGTTCTTGTGGTGTGTGCCTTCCAAAGCACTCTCCCCTCAAGTGTTAGCGATAGCTTGCAAACTGTACCCATCTTGGTAACTCGAGTGTTTTCCCCCTTCCTGTTTTTTAAATTACATTTATTGGTGCATTTTAAGTATATATTATTTTCACATTTATCATTGAGAATTTATTTGTACCTGTACATAATATGTCTTCATTATTTTTTCCCATTCCCCTACTCTCCCTCCAGCCATTCTGCCAGTTTTATTTATATGCAATGGTCTCCAGTTTTTCATAGATAAAGGATTTGGGCTGGGATGTAGTTCATTGGCACCACACCTGCCTGGCAAGTGTAAAGTCTTGAGTTCAATTTCCAATACCACCCCCCCCCCCAAAAAAAAAGAAAAGAAAAGAGAGCCGGAGATTTAGCTCAGTGGTTCCAGCACCTGCCTTGCAAGTGTAAGGTCCTGAGTTTGATCTCCAGTAACCACATACAATGCTGGGCGTGGTGACTCACGCCCACCAGCCATCAATACCACATATCACAGTGCCGGGTGTGGTGGCTCATGCCTGTAATCCCAGCACTCAGGAGGCAGAGGCAGGAGGATTGCTGAGTTCAAGATTTGCCTGGGCTATATAGTGAGCTCAGGGCCAGCCTGAACTACAAAGCCAGACCCTGACTCAGGAAAGAAAGAAAAGAAAAGACATTAGCCAGGCATGGTGGCCCTCTGTGATCCCAGCACTTAAGGAGGCTGAGGCAGAAAGATTGTCAAGATGTCCAGGGTAGGGCTGGGGATGTACTTCAGTGTTCCTGCCACCTGCCTGGCAAGTACAAGATTCTGAGTTCAATCCCCAGCTCCACCAAAACAAAGGATTTCCAGGCCAGCCTGGCTACATAGTAGTGAGTTCAAAGAAAACCTTAACTACATAGCAAGACCATGTCTCAAAGAAAGATCAAGGATGTTGCCCCTTCCCCTCCACAGTCCCCTGTTCTTCCTCTGTTGGGGTATGTATGGTAGTTTTTGAATTTTCAAAATAACCTGTGTATGTTTTAGTTACATGAATAAAATGACAGTGAGTGCCAAGTGTGATCTCTCTCTAACTCATACTAAGAGGTCAGCTTTCCTAAGTACTGGCTTTTAAAACCTCAGTTAACAATTCTGAGGGAGAAGTGCTTATTTTTTCTTTTCAGTTCTGTGATGTTTATCTCATATTCTCTTTGTTTGTTTTTATGCTGCGTTGTCCCATTTTAGGAGCAGTTGTGCTTGCCGCTGCACATTTTAGAAGAGAAAGGCTTGGGCCAGGTTGCGGTGACGGTGCAGGCCCTGCTGGCACTCGCCCCGCCCAAGCAGCAGCCGCAGCCGCAGCAGCTGTCTGCTGTGTGAGGACCCCGGACCGCGGCACTGGCCTGTCCACCACACGAGCAGGACACCGTGATTGCTGCTGCCGGCCACCTGCTTAACCAGAGCTCTCACGTGTTCTAGAAGGGACGTTTCCATGATTCCTACCAGGAATGTTTGGCTTCATTTCTCCATTTTAGGGGAGGTTATATCCACTTCCATTCGTTCTTTTTTTTCTTTCCCTTTTTTTAATGAAGACAATTTTTCAAAAGCAACTTGTCACTACTGAGACCCCTCAGCACAGACGCCCCTGCAGGCCGTGCTGTCCTGGCGTAGCGGAGCGCAGAAGGCGCCGACGTGCTGCTGCCTCTCCTCGTTCCCGAGACAGCCGGCCGCTGCTTTCTCAGCAGGTGTGCGTGCGAGGCTCCTGAGCGCTCGCAGGTTTGCCCGCGGTAGTTCGGAGGTGAGTCCTAGGAAGCCGTTGTTACACGCTTCCCAGTGGGTGATCCGTGGTGCTGAGGACACGGCCTCCGCTGCATTCAGCCACGTTTGCCATCAGAGCTATGCTGGGCTGACTCGGACTCTTCGTCTGAGGTAAAGCAAGGACAGAAACCCTAGCCCCTGCATAGTAAAGTAGACGGGCGGGTAGAGTGGTGTGGACAGCACTGTAGGGGCTGCCCCGCCGATCCGGTCACTGCCGCCTCATCTTCATGCTGTGAGGGTGGCCCTGACACCCACAGGTTCCGAGTCCCCGCAATGGCGGTTTCCACCCCCTGCACCTTTCGCATACATTCAGAGCGCTGCCTCGTCTAGGATGCCTGAGGGTAACAGCACTCGGGGTTTCTTAGGAGCGCCACTGTCTGTGTCCCCCCTCGAGGACTCCACCGCCTGTGTCTGCCATGCGCAATCGTTGGGAGCAAAGGGCTGAGGGCCCCGAGGCGCCAGGGCAGATCCTTTATCCAGTTTAAACCACGAACCCTTCTTAGTTGTCAGTGATCGCAAACCAAGTAGAGTAAGCACTGATAGCGGTTATGTAGGGCTTTTCCCCTGCAGGGTCTGCTCTGGACCCTCCGCGCCAGGGCTCACACCCAGGCATACCATTCGCTGTCTTCTTGGGCATCTTAAAGTAGCTTTTGACAAAGTCATTCCGGTTATCTGGTCAGCTGATTTTTCTCTGAACAGTGAACTTTTCATTAAAACTTTACCACTTTGTTCAAGTTTAACATTATATAACATAAACATCTGATCTGACAGCCCAATCTGTCAAGGTCCTCACAGAATGAAAATAAAATGTTTATACATGCTTAGAGTCAGTCTCACTAAATATACATTTGCAGGCACACCCACCAACCATGTAACTTGGTGAGGATTTACCAGTGCATTATATGACTTGATATTTTTCCTTCTAGTCAACATTAAACCTCAGTAAAATCTCCAGGTTATGAATGGGGAATGAGTCCAGAATGCATTATATAATGCCACACTGACCATATCTCACTTCTACATTGGAATGAATGGGAATTTCAACCTACTTTAAATTTTACACTTGATATGAAACTTTAATGTACTTTTATCAGACTAATTCAGATCTGTACTTGGATTGTTAGAAAAAAGTTTGTGTCCAGTTTTGGCTGATGGTAAAGAAAAAATGTCAAATATATTGAATTTGTTGTGTATGTGAAAACAAATCATGATGCTTTTGTTGGAGTTCAGTACACAGCATTTTGTGTGTACTTATGTACCTTTTTTAAAAAACTGGAACAACCCCATTTATCTTTTAGGCTTGCTAGCCCCATGTATGGTGAGTGTGGCCTTGCCGCACTGTCCTGGCCCAGAGAAAGCGCCGACACCGACAGGCTCAGTGCCTGGGTCCCCCCATCACCCACAGAGATTTCCTGTCAGCAGTTTCCCGGCTTTGAAATGTGTCTGCTGCACACCCCAAACCAGCATTCTCCTTAATAACCAGGTCTGGAGACTGCGTGGGAGAGGCCTGGGCACCGGCTAGAGCCCAAGGGAAAGGCTCAGCAGGAGCTCACTTCCCTCACCAGCTCCGCACAGTGTATAGCTAATCAGAGTCTGTAATTTATCTTGCTTCCCACAGTCAGCAGCAGCTAATGAGGTGGGACCGTGCTGACGAATCGGATGGATTTGAAAAACTTAAGTGCTTAAGTGGTTCTAGAAATGAAGGAAAATATGGATAGTAGAAACCTTTTATTTATACATTACAGTGAGATGGTTTACAGCAGATTTCATTTTATTCTGAAAATGTTATAAACATGTAATTAGTAAAAGATTTTGTAAAACATTGTCCTATATTTGTATGTCTGTAAATATATTGCATAAGTTTAAGTATAAATATGTCAATATCATGTATGTTGTTTTAAATTGCCTGTATGCCACCTTACACATTAAAATAAAGCCAACACTTAAGTAGCATGTAATAAATGTTTGAAAATATTCATACCTAAAGCAGTTTCTGGCTAGGGCATGATACCACATGCCTGTAGTCCCAGGACTTACACTTGGGAGGCTGAGGCAGGAGGATCCCTGCAACCTAGGACACACAGCTCAAGGCTGATCCGAACTACATAGCAAGACCGTCTCAAAAAAAAAAAAAAGTCATAGTTTCCGTGGCAAAGATCGATCAAGGATTAGGGTATCTGATTCCCTGTAGGAACACCACTAGATATGCATTTTACTCAGACAGCCCTTCGAGGTTAAAGTTTACTTGTAGGAGGTAGAGATACCAAGATTGTCCTGTAATTGAAGTTGTATAGAGGGCTTCATTCATGAAATAAATGTGATACTGGAGGACAGCTTTTCTCTCAGAAGTTTCCAGCTGTGCTGTAGAGAAAGCAGTAGCATCCTAGACACTGTTTTAGTTAATCAGGGCACGCGTGACCTAGTGAACTCATGTTCTGTAGGGGGAGAAAGGATGACAAACAGCTGTACTCTGTAGGTATCTTCATCTGCCTCCTCTCCCAGCCTTAATGCCCCCCAAGAGGGAATGATTGTGACTTGTCAAAGTAAACTCCAAATTTAAGTCCGTGGGGTGGCCTTCCCCTGTAACCTCCACACTTCAGAAGCATCACTGCAAGTTCAAGGTCAGCCTGAAGTACATCATGAGACCCTGCTCAAGAAAAACCTCCAAGCCAGCTTCCAGAGAACTGTGTCCTCATCTCTACGCGATGTGGGCCACATACCCTCACACCCCTGTTTCTAGCTTCTCTATAATTTATATCCTAGGGATCCCCAGAATGTTGCTGGAGCAGTTTATGAATATTCTTTCACCCTCCCCCAGTGAAAACACTACCCTAAAAGGTGCGAACCACTATTTGTTAAAATTTATTGTGTAGAGTACTGTACCTTATAATTCCTACTGAGTAGTTCCCTTGCATATAAGATTTTCACATAAGACAAATTAGAATCAGACACACAGGAGTTACAGAAGTTTTAATATAACACTATACCTCAGCCCAGAAACGCTCTTTTCGGGGAAGGAAGAGCAAGAGAAAGGCTGCTACAATACTTCTAAGCAAAATTCAAGAACTGAAGAAACCCTAAGTCGATAGAAGAATGCTCATTCAGGTAAAGTCACCAGGCCCCACCTGGCAACGTCCAGCGAACCCACAGGTGAGCTCTCTGGACACCCCGCCTCCGGGACCCCGGGGGCAAGGCCAGGGACTCGGTCACTTCTTGCCTCTTTGTTTGTCCTTGTCTTTTTTCCCTTTAGAATCCTTACTGTCATCTTTCTCCTTCTTAGGCATTTTGAAGCCTCCGATTTCCCTCCGTACCACGGTGCCCCGCCACCAGGCCTGGATCTGTGAGAGGAAGGGAGGTGAGGACAGCGAGGTGTGTGCGCGGCACCCGCTCCTCCACAGAAGCCTCTGCGACATCAAACTGCCTGGGCCACTCTCACTCTAGTGACACTCTGGGCTGTAGGACCTGGAGCCGTGGACTGTGGCTGCGTACAGTTTTCAGGGTAGAATCTGACGAGGTTGGTTTTTCCGCCAAGCTTAGAACCCTGACTTCCTTGAACCCCTTCCCTAGGGACGTCCAGGAGAGCTGGTGATGGCGGCACACGCCTGTGACCCCAGCTCTTGGGAGGCTGAGGCAGGACACATCAAAGTTCCCCTTTGTGGAAGATTTCTTCCCCTAAATTACTTTTTTGAGAATACATTACTATAAAATAACAAGCAGGTTATATAAAAAGTGAGGAGGGAGCCAGGGATTTAGCTCAGTGGTTCTGGTATCTTCCTGGCAACCGCAAGGTCCCAAGTTTGACCCCCAGGAACCACACACCACAGTGTTGGGCATGGTGGCTCACGCCTGTAACCCCAGCACTCCGAAGGCAGAGGCAGGAGGACTGCTGGGAGTTCAAGGCTTGCCTGGGCTATATAGTGAGCTCAGGGCCAGCCTGAACTACAAAGCAAGACCCTGTTTCAAAAAAAAAAAAAAGATTAAAAAGCCTCCCTTTTTATCCAACCTCCTCATCTATAACCAAACTATAGTCTGCCCCCTGGAGTCTGCTGGGGGGAGGGCCACACAGCAGCATCACTCAGCGCATAGTATTTTTCTGTTACAGTTTTCCCTTTAAGACATTTCCACAAATGTGTGACCTCACGTGGTCAGTGCTAATAGGTAAATTCATGGAAAACTCAGACATCTCTGTAACCAGCTGCTTGATCTCGCCTTTTTTGAAAGCAGCCTCTGCCAGGCCAGAGCAGCTCCTCTGGGCTGCTGTGGAAACAGGATTTCAAGAGGCAGGATGCGCAGAAGAACCACTCTGCCAAGAGCTGGTTTGGTCAGACGCAGCATCTCAAGAGGAAGCTCTGGCCGCGGTTTTGCCCCAGCCTGACCACCTCCACTCCCGCCACGTCAGGGGCGCACGCTCCAGGCCTGGGGGAAGCCGACAGAACAAAGGCCCCATGTGCTCACTGCTCGGCCCCGGGGTCAACAGCCACGTGCTTTTCTGCCCTGGCTTTTTGTTTTTAAGACACAGTCTACCTTTATGGCACTCTTTAGTTCCAGCAAGTCTTGTTCCATCCTCTTCCTCATCTTCTCCTTTTCTAACCGATCTTCAATGATGACCTGCTCATACTCCCGTATCTGTAAAAGTTGACATTAATCCTGTCACCAGACTCTCCTGGCTAAAGTATGGCCTGACTAACCCTTTACTAGCAATATAAAATTTTAAAATAAAACTTGCTAAAAAAAATTATAGCAAGCCAGGTGTTGTGGCGCACATCTGTAATCCCAGCACTTGGGAGGCAGAAGCAGGAGGATCTTCATGAGTTCGAGGCCAGCCTGGCTACACAGTACATTCAAGGCCAGCCTAAACTGCAAAGAGAGACCTTGTCTCAACCCCTGCCCCCAAAATTGTAATAATCTGGCAGTACAAGAATTTGACAGTCTGGGGATTTCGCCCTCCTTGGATGCATAAGGGCCTGAGTTCAATCCCAGTATTGTGAAAGAAAGAAAGAAGGAAAGAAAAAGCGAGGGAGGGAAGAAGAGAAAAGGAAGGAAGGAAAAGAATTTGAAAGGAAAGCAAAAAAAGATGCTAAGTCTAAACGTGAACTATAGAAAAATATTACTGGATTATTGATAGCATATATAAACTTTATAATATTCCCAATATTATTTGGTATGAATAATTCAAATTTAAGGTTTAAAATCTTTCAAACAAATGAAATACCAATTCAATGTGTGATCATTTACCTCCTGACTTTTTTTTTTTTTTGAGACAGGGTCTCGCTTTGTAGTTCAGGCTGGCCCTAAGCTCACTACATAGCCCAGGCAAGCCTCAAACTCAGCAGTCCTGCCTCAAGGGCTGGATGACAGGCATGAACCACCATGCCCGGCTACCTCCTGACTTTTTAAAACTTTAGTAGAATATACACAGGCAAATAACTGTTTAAAAGAGAAATTTTGGCAGTTCTGCACTCATTTGGTGTTGAAGGCACAATTAGAAGCACTTTGGAAATTATTATTTACAAGCCAGGTGAAGCGATGTATCTCTGTAATCCCAGCACCCAGGAGGCTGAGGCAGGAGGATCGCCACAAGTAAGGTGTCAGCCTGAACCACATAATGCAACCCTGTCTAAAAAAAAAAGATATCATCTTCAGAGACTAGAAAGTGGAAATGATGATAGTACAGTATCTAGAGGAGTTGTGAGGTTTTAAAGTCATATTTAAAATACTAGAAAAATGGGAGAGAGTAATGTGGCTCAGCTGCCCCATCAGGAGCGCCTTCCAGCCCCTCACCGTCTTCGCCAATTCCTGCAGATGAGCCAAGTCACTGGCCTTGGCGGCCTTCAGAGAACTCAGTTTATTCTGCTTCATTTCTGTGTCCTTATCAAATTTCTCCATCCAGTACTCCAGCTTCTCCTCAAGCCTCTGTCACAAAGAACATGAACACATGGTTTCCACCAGGCACGAGTAGCACTTACTCTCTGGTGCGTTTCTATCAGTCTCTCAAACAAGCAAGGCTTTCAGGCAGCGTGACACAGGGCGGAACAGTGGTCAGCATCTGCAGAGGCTGCGTTGGACTCTAGGACTTACCAGTGCACTTTGTACCTTGGGGGGACTGGCTGCATGGGTGGTATGTGGAGATGTTCCTCACACTCCACACTCCACGCCTGTGATTCCAGCACTCAGGAGAGGCTGAAGCAGGAGGATCTCAGCTGAAGGCCAGCCTGGGCTATCTAGTGAGTTCAAGCCCAGGCTAAACTACATAGCAGGACCCTGTCTTGAAACAAAGACATAACTACAGAAACAAAGGAAATTTAAAAATTGTAAGACTATAGAGCACAGCTTTGTGCTAACAAATTTGAAAGGAGTGTTGAGATAAAAACTATAAGTTAATCACTATGGAATAAATATGTTAGTAAAAAGTATGAATCAAGCTGGGCGTGGTGGCTCACGCCTGTCATCCCAGCACTCGGGAGGCAGAGGCAGGAGGATTGCTGAGTTCCAGGCTTGCCTGGGCTACATAGGGAGCTCAGGGCTATCCTGAACTACAAAGCGACACCCTGTCTCAAAAAAAAAAAGTCTTTACTCCCTCAGCACTTTGTGAGTGCAGTTTCTAGAGCTCAGTGATAGAAAAGTTTCGGTGACTTGCCTGCTGCTCCTTCTTCAGGAACGTCTCGATCTCCAGGTGGATCCGGTTCTCTTCCTCGGTCTTCATCCTCACTTTCTGTGAGAACAAGAATCGATGCCAGGACCTGGGGCCACGGTGGGAAACAAGGCCGGCCAGCGACAGGGGCGGGCTCCGTGGGTAGCAGGGACGGGGAAGGAGTCGCCACTCTGTGGCGGCAGGTCTGTTCCACTCAGCTCCCCGCCAGGGTCACCAGAGCCGCAGAGCCAGGAGCTGACACCAGGGAGCACAAACAGGGGACGAGGGCGAGGACCAGCATCCAGCCACGCAGAAGGTGACGTCCACGGAGGGAGGGAAACAAAGCTGCGAGGCCCAAGGTTCTGAGGTTCGAGGACACGCGGTCCCAGCGTGTGAGAGGGCACCTCCTGGGACGCAAGCTGTCACAAAGAGCGACACCCTGGCCTGCACCTGTCTCTCTGGTCACTGGCGTCCTCTCATGAGGGAAGGGCCACCCCTCCTTCCTTCCCCTGAGAACGTTCTGGGACTTCTCAGCTCAGGCTGAGGAGAACACAGTGCGTCAGGCACCCTGCTCCTCACCGAGGGGACAGAGGACGCTGCGTGGGGCGGCAGTAGCGAGCGCCTGCAGGTGTGGGAGGATTCTCGTGGGACTCTCCACGTCCCAGACAGGGAGAGAGAGCTGGGCACACTTGCGATCCCAGCACTCGGGAAACTGAGGCAGGAGGAGAGCTGCGGGGCCCCCTGGACTACAGAGCGCGACTGTTTTAAAAAGTAAAATGAAAGGGCCGGAGGGTTAGCTCAGTGGTTCCAGCGCCGGCCTCGCAAGCGCAAGGACCTGAGTTCGATCCCCAGTAACCACATATAATGCTGGGTGTGGAGACACGCCCACCAACAATCAACACCGCATACCACAATGCCAGGCGTGGTGGCTCACGCCTGTAATCCCTGCACTTGGGAGGCAGAGACAGGAGGATTGCTGAGTTCGCGGCGGCTTGCCTGGGCACCATAGTGAGCTCAGGGCCAGCCTGAACTACAAAGCGAGACCCTGTCTCAAAAAATAAAAAAAAAAAAAAAAGTAAAATGAAAATAAGGGCCAGAGATTTAGCTCAGTGGCTCCACCACCTGCCTAGCAAACTCAAGGTCTCTGGTTTGATCCCCGGTAACCACATACAACAATACCAGGTATGGGGCTCACACCCACTGGCAATCAGTACCACACACCATAGTGCCGGGCGTGGTGGCTCACGCCTGTAATCCCAGCACTCGGGAGGCAGAGGCAGGAGGATTGCCACAAGTTTGAGGCTTGCCTGAGCTACAGAGTGAGCTCAGGGCCAGCCTGAGCTACAAAGCGAGACCCTGTCTCAAAAAAAAAAAAAAAAAAAAAAAAAAAAAAAAAAAAAAAAAAAAAAAAAAAAAAAAAAAAAAAAAAAAAAAAAAAGAAGGAAGGTCATCAGCCAGGCTGTAGTTTGATCTGCTGGAGAGGCTGAATCGGTAGGAGACCAGGGGTTTGAGGCCAGCCCTGGTGGCACAGTGTGACCCCATGTCCCACCCCAACTTAAGTGACCAATGTAACACAAGCGGGAAACACAGGCTTTGGTGTGTCTGACTCTCTGCTTACAAACTCGCAAGACTCAGTTCAGCCTCGAGTGTAGGGGGCTGGCAGTGGAGGGAAGCCCTCCCCCTGCCCCTTGGGCTTTCTCCTCTTTGGTGCTGGGTGCTGAACCCAGGGCCTGGCACACTCTCGCCCGGAGCTCTAGACAGAGCCACACCCGCCCCACCTGCAGGCTGTGCTACCGACAATGGTCACCTCGATCTCCTCCAGCAGGACCTCCTCCGTGCGGCTGCACTTTTTCTGGGTCTGAGCGATCTGCAGTTCGGTGTTCCTTTTCATGTAGAGATTCTCCAGGTTGGTTTTGGCCTTCATCTCTTGCAGCTGGTCCTTGAGGTGGACAATGTATTCATTTCGGCTCTGCAGAAGGAAGACTGGGAGGTTTCTAAACGCAGAGTACCTTCTACCTCCGTGAAGTCCGTCGGTGGCTTCAGCCCACCGTCCCAAGGTGCGAGCCACAAAGGGCTGCAGTATTCTGCCGTGACACTGAGAGCTCCGCCAGCAATCACAGAGGACAGCTGAAAACGAAAGATGTCAAAGTAATCTGAAGAGTAGACGGGCCTGGTGGTGCTCACCTGTAATTCTAGCACTCAGGAGGCTGAGGCAGGAGGACTGCTACAAGTTCAAGGCCAGCTGAACTACATAGCAAGACACTGTCTCAAAAAAAGAGAAGAAGGAAAGAAGAGGTGTTCACAGTGCTGGGTGTGGTGGCACATGCCAGTCATTTGAGCACTTGGAAGGCTGAGGCAGGATCAGCACAAGTCAAGGCCAGCCAAAGCTACAGAGCAAGACCCTGTCTCACAAAAAAAAAAAAAATTTCCACTGAGCAAAGCTCTGTCCTCAGCACAGCCTCCATCCTGACCGTCCCCAGAGCCAGCAGCCTTGTCCATGACCAAAGTCTGAGGGCGGGTGCAGCACATCTGGGGATCTTCATGGCAGACCCAACAGCTTCAAACCTTATCCCTGGATTTGTTGCTTGAATTCAGAGAAGCATGATCCAGCAGTGCAAAGAAACAGGGCGTCAGCCACAGCTCAGAAGGTTCCGAGGGCCGCCACGGGGCTGTGAGGCACAGGCTTTTCATGGTCTCATCATATAACACCCAGGAGAAAGGACAAGAAAGTGAGCTAGGTGTGGGGACACATGCCTACCACTCAGGAGGCTGAGACAGGAGGGTCTGCGTGATTTTGAGGCAGTCTTGTCTACACAGTGAGTTCAAGGCCAGCCCGAACTGCATGGGGGCGCTGCGGCCAGGGTGGGATGCAGGAGTGACCAGGGACTGAGAGTTCCAGGCGCTGGAGTCCCCAGCCTTCTGCCCTCGGGCTCCTCTTCCTCGCACGGGTGGGAGAGAAGCGGCATCTTTCCCACGAAGCTCCTCCCTGCCTGGGGAGCAGCCTCTGCACGCTGCCCCAGCCCGGCCCTCCGCAGCTAGCAGGGCACGCTCACCTGTACTTCAGCCTGCCATTCCTTCTTAACATTAATCAGCTGTTTTTGAAGAGACTTTATCATTTTTCGTCCCTTTTCCTCCCTACAAAAAACACAAACAATTTGTTTTTGAAGTGGGGCCTCTGAGTCCCAGGACGCATGGACACCCAGATCACCGCAGAGCAGGGACCAGGGTGGGTCCTGGGAGCGCGCTGGGCTTCCGGCTGGGGACCTGGGGCGCGCTGCATGGCGTGAGCCAGGAACACACACAACACGGCTGTGCGTCACCGCAGAGAAGGGCTTTCTGGTCTCTAAGTGTTGAATCAAAAATATTTGCTACCGAGAAAAACAGGAGGAGGAAGAGCAAAGATCGGTTCTGCTGTGAACACTACTCCATGTTCCCACCTCAGCCTGAGACGTGATCTCATGTCACCCTTTTGTTTCGTTCATTTTTCCTGTTTTTTGGAGACAGGGTCTCCCTCCACAGCCCGCACTGGCCTCAGACACAGCAATCTTCCTGCCTCTGCCTCCCCACCTTTCTGGTGCTGATTATCCCGACCTCACCGGTGCTGTAGTGGACACGGAATGGGTCCCAGCAAGCTTCCACTGCAGGGCGTGTGCTGAGCATGTCCAGGCTCGGGGGCGACCTCTGTGGCCACGCCTGCGCCCAGCCCCCTCCTGAGCCTGCTGGGGCACCAGGTCTTGTCCCACGGGTGACTGATTCAGGGGCGTCCTCATGAGCTCAGTGGCCCAGATGCCTCTTCCTCACAGCAGCTGTTCCTTCACAGGAGCCTCTCGCGCGGGGTATGGACGCTTCCCCCACCCCCTCACACCCGGACCCCTCGCGTGAGAGACCCTGCCACACCTACTTCTCAGGCACGGGACTGACATGCTTGCTGGTCACACGAATGGACCAGGCCTCAAGCCCAATACCGTCCATCACAAAGCTAGGGAACTGAAGTTCTGGGACCTCTGCCTGCCTGAGAAACACAATTCCCTCTCCAGCAACTCTATTATGAGGCGTAAAACAAAATACCAAGCCAGGCGTGATGACGCATGCCTATGATCCCAGACCCAGATGTGTGCAGGAGGAACACCACAAATTCGAGGCCAGTGTGGGGTACACAGCAAGTGTAAGGCCACCCTCAACTGCAGTGAGACCCTGCCTCAAACATAAATAAATAAGGGAACCAGGGGATTTAGCTCAGTGGTTCCCACCTCTGCTTAGCAAGCGCAAGGTCCTGAGTTCAATCTCCAGTAACCACATACAGTGCTGGGCGTGGTGACTCACGCCCACCAGCAATCAGTACCACACACCACACTGCTGGGTGTAGTGGCTCACACCTGTAATCCCAGCACTCGGGAGGCAGATTCAGGAGGATTGCTGAGTTCCAGGCTTGCCTGGACTACATAGTGAGCCCAGAGCCAGCCTGAATTACAAAGGGAGACCCTGTCTCGAAATAAACCAACAAACAAACAAACAAACAAATAAATAAGGGGCTGGGGATGTAGCTCAGTGTCAACGCACCTGTCTGGTAAGCACAAGATCCTGAGTTCAATCCCTGGCACCAAATAATAACAATAATAATAATAAATAGACTAAATACATATAAACAAACAAATGCCATTTATGTAATACTTATATGACCACTTTATAAAATCAAAAAAAGGAGAAAAGTAAAAGAAAAATTGAGTAAACTATGTTTTGGAACTGGGGATCAAACTCCAGACCTTGCCTTTGCCAGGCAGGTGTGGCGTCACTGAGCTGCAGCCCCAGCGACCTGGAGTTAACCATGGTTAAAACTTTACTATGTTAGGGCCGGGGATTTAGCTCAAGTGATACC
>PVIC010009036.1:0-46584 GCA_004025085.1 Thryonomys swinderianus | reverse complement strand
AATTGTGTCCCCAAATTCATGTCTTATAGCTCCCAAAGTTACTGTGTTTAGAGACAGGAACACTAGAGCAATCATTAAGATTAAGCAAAGTCAGTGCCGAGCGTGGTGGCTCACGCCTGTAATCCCAGTACTCGGGAGGCAGAGACAGGAGGATTGCTGAGTTCGAGGCTTGCCTGGGCTACATAGTGAGCTCAGAGCTAGCCTGAACTGCAAAGCGAGACCCTGTCTCAAAAAAAAAAAAGATTAAGCAAAGTCTTGGGGTAGGACCCTAGCCCAACAAGACTGCCATCATTAGGTGGTGAAGTGACACCAGCACTATCACTCTCAGGCATGTGAAGACGCAGGGAGAAGCACTCTGCGCAGGAGAGAGACCTCAAAAACCAGTCCTGCTGGCACCTTGATTTGGAGATCCGGCCTCCACAATACTGGCAAGATGAAGCTGCTTGCTTTAAGGCTGTCAGTAGTGTTTGTCTGGGAGCTCTGAAAGGCACTCACCGACAACAGAAGTCAATGAATGGCTTAGCTCTACGTTTTGCAAATTGCTACAAGAAAACTTTTCATCCACTATTTTACAGTTCTTTCCTCAGCCCTCATTTTTTCTCATAAATTACTGATTCCAGTGAATCATTCATTGCTTCTAGTCCCTCTGCACTATGTAGTGTGCAGTCAGTCTGCAGCCAGTGTAGCTCTGGCACCATCGGGGTCACTCCATCCTCCGCCCTCTGTTCTGAGCAGAGCCTGAGGCCTCAGGGCCCAGCTCCATTGCCCACTCCCAGCATTCTCTCTTCTGGAGAACTGGCACCCACAGTCCTTGGCCCGGGGCGAATGGCATGGGCAGAGGTGCAAGTTGATTGAATATACAACAACAGTAGCCGGGAACCTGCACATTTAGCTCCATGCCCTTCACTGAGGCCCTAGACCCTGCACAGCGGTGCTCACGGGCTGCGCTGTGACATGCACAAAAGTGACTGTGTCTGCAGGATTCCAGCAGCCCTTCCCCAAAGCTAGATACGTGTTCAGTAAGAACACAGCTCTGGGGCTCACTATTTTGTTTTCTGGTATTTAAAAAATTATATATATATATTTTATATATATATATATAATATATATATATATATTTCTTTACCATGGTCAATGCTACATTACAGTATGCCTTTGGTTTACCGTGTAATACATTTCCTACAAGTATAAAATTGAAATAGACTTTTCAATTTAGAAAACACAGCGTTTGAAAATGTAACTATCCTTACACAATTTTCTGAATCCTTCCCTTGAGAGGGATTTGATAGCAAAGGAAAGAGGGAGGAGGGTGGACCCTGGGTTTTGAGTCAGCTGACTCTGTCTTGCAGTATGAAAGTGGCACAGTCCCCCAATGGGTGCCCTCGGAGGGCCTGTTTCCTATACTTGGGTTGTTTAGCTGAAGCTAGGGGTCAGTAGCCCCAGAAGAAGAGGCTCCTGCAATTCCATAGTTGTTCCAGAGCAGGAATGAGGACAGTTTCTTAGCAGCTGCTGAGATATAGAATCGAACTGATGGTTCTATTGAGAGCAGCATAAAATATAAAGGAATTTGCTGGGCGTGGTGGCTCACGCCTGTAATCCCAGCACTCGGGAGGCAGAGGCAGGAGGATTGCTGAGTTCGAGGCTTGCCTGGGCTACATAGTGAGCTCAGAGCCAGCCTGAACTACAAAGCGAGACCCTGTCTCAAAAAAAAAATAAAAAAAAATAAAGGAACTTGTCAGTTTATCTGAAAAGGCAACTGTAAGCGAAAAAACAATGTCATTATCTTTGATAGAGAAAAACGTGTGTGACAAAGAATAATTTTTGCAGGGTTCTTCAGTCTACATGAAGAGTATTCACGCTAGCAAGATAACAAGATTGCAAGACTTTAAAACTTGTCTTTGGGGCTGGGGCCTAGCTCTGGGACAGAGCCCTGGCCTGGCTCTCACAACTCCCTGGGTAAAAAGAAGCTTGTCTTCGGAAGAACAGAAATTTCTTTTTGTTGTAAATTGGCAGATCAGTGCCTTGACTGTCCCATCAGTCCTCCTGTGCACTAATGCATCTGAAGCCAGTGCTCCTGCAGGGACAGCTCTGGGCTCGTGATTTCAGGACACACATGAACAGTGGCTTCTGAGACAGGGCTAGCCTCCAACATGCGCTCACCTTCTATACCCCAAAACACATCACATAACAGCCAGGCAGAGACCAGTGCAAGTTTATTATTTTATTTCAATATTCAAGAACAGTGTGTGGTCCTGTGGCCCCATTTCACAGCCCCTGCTGCTAGGACGCAGCCACAGGTGAATTCACTCAGTCGTCATCAGCACAAGAGAGGCTGGGTGCTCTTTCGAAACTTTGGAGGGTTTATTTCCAGAATTTTGTTCCCTTTGCTTCTAATATATTAATAAATATTACTTCAGACCCGCACTAAACATTCGGAATTAGAACTGGATTAAAAAGACGCATTTTGGCATTATGTAGACTGTTTATTCCTCATCTTCGTTCTAAGAGAGAAAGGTGCCAGTGTGGGGGTCCTTGGAAAGTTTCTGAAGACGAGCTAAATCAAAAAGGCGGAGTCAGTGGATTAGCAGGGGGCAGAGAGGAGTCAGCAAAAGTTAGAAGACGTTTGATTCAGAGGCTTCTTGCAGCCCTGCGTCTCTGTTAGTGATTCAAGGAGGGGCGCTCTCCAAGGTCACTCACTAAGGAAGGTCATTTGTAGGACGGGAAGTGATCTTTTCACTGCTTGTTAGTGTGCGCCTGTGAACACTGCCATTGTGAATCGTGGTCACACCCAACGTCAAGGAGAGACCAGATGACACCGCGAGGACACCCAGAAAACTCCTGCAGTTCCGCTCTGAGATGCACCATCTCCCCGGACCCTCCTCCTGGGCTCTGGTGGGGAAACGGGGTTCCTGACGGCAGTTGCTCCGGTGGCCGGCGTGCAGAGCCACAGGGCCATCCGGAGCCCACGCGCGCGACATCTTCAGCACCGAATCTCCCACAGTTCCCGTTTCCCATGCGGGGCCATCGCCCAGCCCGTCTGCCTCCTTTCCCTCCCTCTGCCACGCTCGAATTCAGCTGGTGGGGTGTGGGGGCAGCCAGCCCGGAGCCCCCTCCGCGCGCCCCACACTGGACTCT
The DNA here is from genome assembly GCA_004025085.1 of Thryonomys swinderianus. Lineage (NCBI taxonomy): Eukaryota > Metazoa > Chordata > Mammalia > Rodentia > Thryonomyidae > Thryonomys > Thryonomys swinderianus. The sequence continues at coordinate 43,449 of PVIC010009036.1, read as the reverse complement.
CACAGCTGCCCAGCCCGCGTCCACATACCGAAAGCTCCCTCGGGTCGAAGCCGCTCCTTGACTGTCTAATCCTGTTAGGAAAAATAAAATGTACTCTAGGAGGTGAGAGAACGGCAGGGAAAGAAAACAAAGGAAGCTTGGATCATAACAGTCCCCCGCGCCCACGTGCTCTGGTTCCACGGTGGTGTCGCTTAATGGCAGTGTCGGCAAAAGCTCAGGGATGGATGCCCCTTAAGGGTGAAAAGCGGTTCCAAGGATGGGGGGAGGGGAGCTGGGAGGGGCATCTGTGCACTGGGGCCTGCGGAGAACGAACCGATGCGCACTGGGGCACGGTGCAGGCAGGGAAGGCCCCGAGGAAAGTCCTTCTTCATCGGGAAGTGACAAGTTTTCACAGGTTTGCTTTCGTCTTCTGTATTTGACTGTTGGCCGAAAATTGCCGGTAGGGTGCTGTGTGCCTGGCCCACTGTGTGCACAACTCAACAGGATTAGGTGGCAGGTCACTGTGCTAACTAGCTAATCGATGCAAATGGGATTAAAATTTAAGGCAGATATTAAGAAGCTGAGGACAGGACTCTGAAAGGACCAGGCAGTGATTCAGCGTCTCGCCATGGGAGATCCAGAGCGGCTGTCTCTTCCTCCCTAGGGAAAGGTAGAGACAGAGTTAGGTGAGAGCTCTGTGGCCTGTCTCCAGGGGGTGTCACTCTGTCCACCCATGTGCCCTGTCTGTGGTCACCTGACCGGAAGTCTCTGGCACGCTCCTTTCAGCCTGCGCCATGTAGAGTGATCTTTTTTTTTTTCCCCCTCACTCTCCCATTCTCCCTTTAGCAAGTGCTAACTGAAACCTCAGAACTGCATAAGGTGCTCGAAGTGGAGTCACAGGACTTGGCCAGCTGGTGCCCACTGTGATGACATCGCGTTTCTGTGGGTTAAAGCTCTCTGGCTGGACTGCCTCGCTAGTGAGCCCAGGGTGACCGAGGGACACTGTGAACAGAGATGGGAACAGTGACATTTCTGCAGAGGTTTAGCGTGACATGCACACCCATCGTGACATGTACAGGAGAAGAACTAGCAGGGCCTTGGCTCTCCTGGCCCGTCTTCTTCCCTCTCCTGTGCCGCACACACCCAGGGGGCGTCTACCCAGTGACCGAGAGGGCCTGAGAGCCACAGGCTGCTGTGGGTATTTGGACTAATTTGAAATGAAAATGAACAGAGTAGGCAGTTGAATGGAGAGGGAGCCCAGGTGGGTGGCAGTGGGGAGGCAGCAGGGCTGTGGGCCTTGGCGGAAGAGCCCAGATGGTTTGTCACTCTCCCTGCTGCCCAGGCTGACACGGAGTGCTGTTTTGAGAGGAGTTATTTCTTCTTCTCTTGCATTCAAGTTTTATTCTCTTCTGCCTTGGCTTTTCTTTTCTTTATCTCAGGTTGTGAATGAAAAACTGACCTATAAAGATTTTGTTTGGACTGGGATTGCTCAGAGGCAAAAGGTTACAAGAAACGAGTTGGCATCAGCACTCAGGCCTGCACTGTGGTCACCCTGGCCTGCTGCTTTCGTGCCCTCTGGGTTACTCGTGATGCAGGCTGAGGCCGGTGATGCTTCTAGAAGTGAGCAGATTAAGATGTGGGCCCTTGTTCCCTGACTTTATCTTTCCCCTATCTATACTTGGTGTAATAACAAGATGTCTGTGTGTTGATCTCACTGTGCAAGAAAAATTATTTTCACAACTAAGAATGTTATAGAAGTCCTGCCTCGGAAGCAATCATCTACTGGTTCTCCCCCGCCCTAGGAAAGTCACTTTCCCAGGGCCTCTGTGTGCCCAGGGACCAGGACCAGGGGCCCCTCTGCTCGACCTGCCACCTCACATTCTAAAAACGGCTTCTCTCACTTAAGTGTGTATCCATTTGAACAATAGATATGGTTCTCCACTGCTTGGCTGTAGAGAGTGATAACTTTCCAAAGAGGCCTTGTTCTCCCTTAGGCACAGGGAGCCTGCAGGAATAAAATGTTGTTTCTCTGGCAGGAAAAGGCACACAGAGTGCAGGGTGTACACTTCAATTCAGTTTCAGAAACTGAGTTCACAGCAACACAGTCTGAGTTGCAGCTCCTTGTTTGGTGGAGAAACCTCCTGTTATCCCACACTCCCATTGGCTTGAATGGAGCCTGCAGGCAAACAGAGAAATCAAGCCGGCAAACTGCACTCCTAGGCCGGAGACTTTCTGTCCCTGTCAATGCCTCCAGCCATTTGACCTCAGGGGGACAGCTATATGCTAAGGCTTTTTATGTAGTAAAATTTAACTACAGCCATAAAAATTAAAATGTGTTCACATTTGCTAAAGTTTCCTTTGAACTATATAGAAACTTAAAAATTTTTTACAAGTCTCACCAAAACAACATCAGGGGAAAACTTGAGCCTATTTAAGAAAGCATGAACTGCACACACTGAGGTCAGCTGCACATAAGAAACAACAGGTGGGGCCGGAGGGTTAGCTCAGTGGTTCCAGCGCCTGCCTCGCAAGCGCAAGTTCCTGAGTTCGATCCCCGGTAACCACATACGATGCTGGGTGTGGAGACTCACACCCACCAGCAATCAATACTGCATACCACAGTGCCAGGCGTGGTGGCTCATGCCTGTAATCCTAGCACTCGGGAGGCAGAGACAGGAGGATTGCTGAGTTCCAGGCTTGCCTGGGCTACATAGTGAGCTCAGTGCCAGCCTGAACTACAAAGCGAGACCCTGTCTTAAAAAAAAGAAAAAAAAAAAAGAAACGAGGGGCTCTCAGTATAGCTGTTGTTTTGCAGGATGGTCATGGCCATCTCCGGCCCCCCAGGGATCCGGCAGGACCTGTGGACAGCCCTTCCATTCCACAGTGTCCCTAAGGAGGCACCCGGGACGCGTCTTTCAGGTGGAGCCTCTGAACGGGTCTCCCATCATTGGAGCCATAGCCCACCCTCAGCAGCAGGCAGTGACTGGTGACAGCTCCGCATTTCTCAGATGAGTGTATTTACAGGACAGCCTGGGAAACTGTACCAGGTACCAGCATCTGCGTCCCCTCAGGCTTAGGTGTGGTGGCCCGGAGCCCCCAGGTAGGGCTCAGGTGGCCAGGTGGTTTCGGGCAGGTGATCTCCTGACCAATGCTAAGGCCACACAGAGGCCATAAGGAAGACAGATGCCAGCTTCCTTGCTGTCCCGACTACGCTCAAGGTGGACTATACCAGGCACGTCCTCTTGCTCAAATATTTGGGTTTGACTTCTTACTTGAATTGCCTTCAGGTGTCCCTTGAGTTGTGAGTCCTGCCTACACTTTTCCCTTTCCTTGATATAAAGAAGGCAGAGCCTCGGTTCCTTTTCACTCCTGGCACTTTTCACTGAGGCTTTTCCGACAGACTTTCCCCGGAAGCAGGGCCACACTGCGTGTCCCCTGTGCGGGGTCCACAGCACCTCGCAGGGCCAGGCTGAGGCAGACCCACATGCCACTGGAGAGACAGCAGCTCATACACACACCTCAACAGGTGGAACTGAAGATTAGGCGGCCAGTCAACCAGCATTTGTGTTACATCAGATCATTTGGCCATAAATTGTAAAGCCCTGACGTTTAGATTAGCAATTAGGAAGCACGTGTAAGAAACTCCGGGACTTTCGTCAGTGATGATTTGATGGAGGAACTGTCTACATCTCCACCTCCAGGGTGCCCAGGGCTCAGTGTCGCAGAGACAAGGGGCCACATGGGTCCTGGCGTCAAGCTAATAAATCTCAGTGGGGCGTGACCAAGCCACATACAGCAGAGCCTTTTTAGGACAAACCGAGTTGCCCGAAAGCCCAGCGGCCATTCCCGGAGCAGGCTGGGCAAGCCCAGGCTCCTTTCTCATCAGCCGTAACACCTGGCACCTAAAGCCCCCAAAACTCAGCTTCCCGGACACACAGCAGCGGCCCCACCGCCAGAGGACACAGGTGGAAAAACTGCGCAGAGACTAAGATCGGAAGTGCATTCCGTCACACCTGGGTCCTAGCCTGGAGAGACGGCGGATGCCATCGTGTGGGAGCAAGGACACGACCGTGTGGCCATCGCCCGTCAGAGGCTGGGGTGCTCACCCTTCAGCGCGACAGTGAGGGGGTCTTCCAAGGCTCGATTTTCTCCTGTCGGTTCGGTGGACTTACGGCTTCCTGTCCTAACTGCCAGGAAGACTGACTTGCTGGCATCTGTCTTCCTCACGGCACCTCTTTGGGCTGGTGAGGAGGCTGACTCTGCAGAGCCTCGTGAATAATTCCAATAGCGATTGTCGCACGTCAGCACTTCGAGCAGGGGTGGCTCGCCTGGACTATTTGTAAGTCAAAAGGGCAGCTCAGGCCATTCTAACAACAGGTAAAGCAGGCACATCCGTTCACACCGTGCTCATTTGGTGACAGCAGCGACTGCCATCGGCACTGACGTGCACGCAGACCTCCAGCCAGGAGGTGTGTGTCCCGCAGAGGGCGGCGATTTCCCTCACCCAGCTCCGTGGAATGTGCATGCATCAACCGCCAAACTCCTATGTGTGGCTGTACGAATCCCAAGGCCTCTTCTTTTTCATCCAGCTCAGGGAATCCCAAATCCACTCACCTATTTCCTGGTCTCCCAGAGACCCATGATTGGCATTTCAACTTTAGCACGCAGGGTTGACCTGTCACCTGGTCCCTGGAGCTGCTTGGTGCCTGATTAAGGGACAGTCAAAGCTCTCTGTGTCTCAAGCGATCTAGAGTTAGGATCTAGCTCTGTGGACAGATAAGGAGCCCGGTGGCGGCAGCACAGGACCTGGATACAGCTAGGCTGAGGCCGGAGGATGGCTGTGGAAGGCGAGCGGAGGCCGAACCCCAGGCAGGGTGGGCCTTACCCCACTGCTGTCCTGAGCCCAGCTGCTCGGAGCTGTGAGGCTGTGGCTTTGGCGGGGGGATTCCGGGGCCCTGCGCTGCACTGTCCGTGCTGTTGGCTCTAGTGTCCCAGCTCCAGTGATAGGAAGTCCCTTGCTACCACGGAAGGCACATTCACTCGCGGTGGAGCTTGGGGCTGAGTTCAGAGTAAAAAAGCTGGGCTGGTATGTCCCTCACCTCAGGACTCCTTGTGGAGGACGCCCATGAGACAAAGCGAAGTGGGTGCAGGGAGCTCCCCTGGAAGCTCCAGGTGCCCCGTGGGCTCCTGCTGAGGCTTTCTGTGCCCTGTCCTCCGTGGGCTGTGCATACCCCATTGCTTTGTCACTGCATTCTGCTTTCACAGTGATTTTGTATACATTGGCATGTCATCCCTGCCTTGTGGATGAAGAAACTGAGTATCAGAGAGCTTGGGGGTCGAGGGCCGTGGGGCCTATGTGGTCACAGGATTTGCGTAGCCCACAAGACCCACTCCTGTGCTTCCTGACTCCCCTACCAGTCACTTCAGCGATCCCTCCTCCCCGCTGTGGGCCTGGATCCTGCTCCCGCTTCTTTCCTCAGGCCTTCTCTGCAGCACGGGCTTCCTAGTGAGGGGTGGAGCTCAGCCACACCCCACGTGACATCCGGTTCCGGTTCCGGGGAGCTGCCAGTTGCTGGGCGCTGCGTTCACAGCGTCCCTCAGAGAGTGCCGGTGCAGGAACCCAGACGGCTTCCACCTGAAGTATCTTTTGCTTCAAGTTCACTTCCCAGGAAACCCCAGCATGGAAGGCAGAGTGGTACCCAGGTCAGGGACAGGGAGTGCGCTGAGGTCGGACTGTGGATGGTGAGTGGGCGCGGCAGGGACACTTGGCTGGGGATTCTGGAATCTGTTTTCTACTGATGCTTTTTCGCATCCCTGGCCTCGGTGCTGGGACACAGTTCATCCCGGAGCCCCTGACAGGGGTGCAGTAAACCCTTGGTGGATCAAGCCCCACCTCCCCATGGAAGACCCCAGCATTTCCCCACAAAAGAAGGTTACGTTACCAGCTTAAAGATTTTGGAAAGCGTGCCCTGGGCGTCGTGGGCCCCCTTGAATCCCTTGGATTTATAGTCGGACGCTCTGCCTCCGTAGCCAAATCCTGGTTTCTGCCCCTCGGCCCCCTGCAAGAAAAGACCAGAGCTCAGGGTCCACTTGTGGCTCCCCCGAGGGAAGGACCCATGCTACCAGGTGGTCCTGGTGAGTTACTTACGAGCCACAGGCCAGCTACGAAGGGGAGAGAAGGGAGAGGCACCTGTCCTCAGGTCTATCAAGGCAACACCTGCAGGGAGGATTCTAGTGCGGGCCGGGACTGTGCTAGGTCTAAGGCCCAGTTGGACGGTGCTACAGACCTTCAGGTGGGGGTCTCTGCACCCCAATCCCTAGCTGGGTGAGTTTGGGCACGTGTTGAAACCTCGCTCAGCTTCATTTTATTTATTTATAACCGGGGCTGGGAATGGTCCTTTCCTGAGGTGTTGTAAGATGGTGCCCTGGGAGTAGAGCCTGCAGGCTCTCTACTTCTGGGCTCACACTGTTGGGGGCGGCAGCCTGGAAGGACAAACACTCGCCCTGACCTCCGGCGGCTGCTCCCTCACTTCGGTGAGGGAAGAAGGTCCCTGGTGGGATGTCGCAAGGGAAAGTAATTTTTAAAATATACAGATTTTTGGGTCGCGGGCCCATTTATTTTCTAGTATGTGTTATTTTCAGAGGGCACATTGTGCTATAAGTATGAACTTTGGTGTCAACGTTATGAGGTAAGGCCTTTACCCTGGCCACAGCATATAGGACCAGACCAGCTATTTCTATAATTTCTGTCTCATTCAACTGAGTTTGGGGATGGCAGTGACCACCCAGGACCCAGACAGCTACTTTCATTGGTACATTTGGTCTCTGGAGTTGTCACTTGGGTCGAGGGACAGGGTACACTTGGCAAAGAAGATCTAAACACTGCATACTAGAGAAAAGCCAGCGCGACCCAGGCATCCTCGGAGAAGCCTCTGCAGACACGCAGACGCAGTGATGGCACCCAGGGGGCCGGATGATAGTTAGGGAGTGCTGCACCAGACATACAGATGGTAAACAGCGGAGACCCTGATTCCCAGAGCACACGCTCAGTCCTCTGTCTCACTCTGTTTTCTCCAACAATAAAGAGCTTCTGAGAACTCAGTTTAGAGATTGGTATTCATATTAATAATTTGCTTGACTTTTTTTTCCTCTTTGAAGTCCTTGGTCACTTTTATCTTTGGACCACCTAGAATTTACCTGGGAAGATACAACACAGTTTAAAAGAAACACAGGGGGCTTTTGGAAATTCTATACAAAGAGAAGGTCCTCAGAGCTGGAAAACAGACAGATGAGGTAACACGATGTGGAGGAGGAATGAGCTTAGGAAAAATAAATTTAACAAACATTGGTAAGACCAAATATAGAGAAATGCAGAGAGGAAGATAAGGTGTTTCTGGTTAGCTGGTTGGCTCAAGAGGCCTATAAATGGCTGGAAAAGATAGTCTTCTCACTGCACCCCCATCACTCCATATTCAGTGAGGACTTTGCACAATGACCCTAAAGTCCATATCTAGAAAATTAAGAAGCAGATAAAACAGCTGGTAAAATAAGATTTCTGGGTTAAAAATAAGATTTCATTCTTCAGGATCATCTTTGTTACCTGCTGGCACAGAAAATCCAAAGTTAATTGGCTGTGAGTACCAGTTTGTGTAAATATCCTAGCTTACTGTCATGTGTTTTGCAGATTCACTAGGTGAGAAAAAGCAGGTCCAATAGTTATATAAAATGTTCCAGCAAATGCCTTGGTTTAAAATTCAACGTGGTCCTGTGTTGGGATAATACAGGTGTTTCACAGAATCTTTCTTTCCTCTTTCTCTCAAGCAGTCCTTCCTTATCAGCCTCCCTTTTTTGGCTTTTTCCCATTCTTTTTTTCCCTGTTCTTTCTCTAAAATTCACTCGTTCATTCTTTCATTCGTATGACTCTTACTAATAGAATAGCAGGTCGGTGGGCTTAGTAGTCCATCAGAAAGATCTTGCAGTTTCTCAAACAATCTGTAGCCAACAGACAGGTGCTTAACCTTCTACTTTATCCTGAAAATCATATACTTTGTTTTATAAAGTAAGAACTATAATACTCCCCAGTGATAGAAGTCAATTTGGTTTAGCTGTATTGGTTTAGCTATCGACATTTAAATGATTCAGACACCAAACTCACTAGGCTCAGAAAAGTCAATCAATAAGCTATTTTAAATCCTGATTGGAAACTTGTTCTTCATATTAAAAAGCCTAAGATTTCTTTTTTTTACTTTTTTTTTTTTTTTTTTGTGGTACCAGGAGTCAAATGTGGGCCCTTATGCTTGCGAGGTAGGCACAGCGCCACTTGAGCTAAATCCCCAGCCCCAGAATCCTAAGGTTTCTAATGAAGTTTTCTTAGATGGCTTAATATTTAAGTTTGTTACAAATAAAACACAAACAAAACCAAAATTTTTTGGATTAATGGAGTTATTATAAATTAAGTAATTAAATCTGTCATCTTTTTCTTTTCGTAAGCAGTATTATTCTTCTCAACAAAATTTCAACATTTGGGGTTAAATGGATTGTCAGCCACAGTTTCATATTCACCATTCTGGGATTGTTTTTCCAATCAGTCATATTGAAGGAAATTCAGAATTTTCTCCAGAACGGTGCTTCTCCTGCCCCGGGAAGAGGGCTGGTGGGGTCCGCCAGCGACGCTTCCGGAAAAGAGGCACTGAGTTTGCAGCACCTGAGCCCCCTGGAAGCGAGAGTTTGGTACGCTGCGAGGGAGGACCCGGTCTGCTCTCCCGCATGCAGCCGCGAGAATAGTCCGGCAATGGGGAGTAACAGTAATCCATTAACCTCAGTGGGCCCACTGGTCTGGGTAGGAAAGAAAAAGCAGGACCGTTCAGCAAGTGAGGGAGCGGAACATAAAAGTCGAGGGGTGGTGGGGATCCAGATGGAGGAGGAAGCTGAAGGGAAATGCATTTGTCACCTACCCAGCTAAATCTGCTGAGGGACAATCCTCTTCCCTGTGTGAGGAAGAGAGAGAAACAACGACGTCACGATCAGCGAGGAGAAAAGTCTCACTAGAGAAGAAACACAAACAACCTAGCACGGGGAGGAGGAGCAGGCTCAGGCCGCAGCCCAGACCGCGGGGTCGGAAGGGCGCCAGCCAGCCCCCTTCCACCGGGAGGCCCATGGCACGGAGACCCAGGGAATGCCTCAGGGCCCCGGTCCCTTCCTTTGTGCTACTCCTGGGGACTTCTGGGACACCAATTAAGCAAGACAGCTCACCTTTCCTTGAGATGGAGGAGGCGTGCGGGGCGTCACCTGGAAAACACAAGAAAGGGGGGCTTGGGGCGCTGCCCTCTCTCTGAGCAGCCCTGCTCTCCCTGGAGTCCTGCCTTATTAAGACCAGAAACCCCTGGATGAGCGGGAGGCTGAGGCCCTGCACATGCTGGAGGCTGCGCAGACACCCTGCAGCCACAGGATGCTCCCCTCCCCCGGCGCCGCCGCAACGTGACCCTGTGACACGAACCTCAAGCTCCGTGTCACCTTCCCTTTGACATCTACAGCTTCTAAGGGAGCGCTGCTGGGCCTGTGGACGCTGGACTCATCCAGCAGAACCCGGCCTTAACATGTCTGCTCGTGGAGCTGTTTACATTGTGCCTTTTTTTTTTTTTAACAAGCTTTATTTTACAGGGCAGTATTAGATATATGGGGAGAAATGTGCAGAAATTAGAATTTGCGTAGGTGACACAATCTCCTCAATTATTACCACCTGTGGATTAGTGTCGTTCAGGGCTGGTGAACAGATACTGACACATTAGTGTCTGTGCTAACTTGTTTCTATTGGGGTTCGCTTTATGGGGTGCATCCTATGATGTTGCACAAGCGTGTGTCCAGCATCCACTGCTGCAGTGTCACACAGAGCGATGTTGCCGCCCCCAAAGTGCCCCGTGCTCTCCTGTTCACCCCCACTCCCCACCCCTTTGCCTGACCTGGGCAACCGCGGCTCTTTTTTGCTACTGCCGAGCTCTGTCTGAAATAACGCATCGCCCGGCTGCATCAAGACAAGCGGGCTCTTGCTAGTCAGCGCGCACGGTTCTGCCAGCGGCAGATGCGGCTCAGGAGCGCCTGCGGGGACCTTGGGGTTCTGCGGCAGTTCCCAGCGGGAGCAGACCTCCCGGGAGACCTCCCGGGGCCAGCCCTGCCCGGGGGCGGAGCTCGGCCTGCAAACACCGCAGCCGCTCGCCTCACAGCCTCCTGTGGCCCTGTGCGCCGGCACTTACAATGTTCTTGAAGAAGTGGACTACAGGGTTTTCATCTTGGGACCGGCCATGCTGCTTCTGGGGCAGGGAGCCATAGTGGGTCGTTCTTGCTGCGTGGTGTGAGTCCTGAAAGAGAGAGGCACACGCGCTCAGGGCACCCCAGGTGTGGTCCTCTAGGGGGAAGGCGGAGTCACTCGGTAGGGACTGGAAGCTGCCGGTTGCTCATCAGATACACAGAGATGGATGAGGGACTTGGAGCATCTGGTTAGATGTTTTTTTTTTTTTTTTTTTTTTTTTTTTTTTTTTGAGACAGGGTCTCGCTTTGTAGTTCAGGCTGACCCTGACCTCACTGTGTAGCCCAGGTAAGCCTCGAACTCAGCAATCCTCCTGCCTCTGCCTCCCGAGTGCTGGGATTACAGGCGTGAGCCACCACACTGGGCACCGTGGTATGTGGTATTGATTGCTGGTGGGCGTGAGTTACCACGCCCAGCATTGTATGTGATTACTGGGATCGAACTGAGGATCCTGTGCTTGTGAGGCAGGCGCCGGAACCACTGAGCTAAATCTCTGGCCCAAGGTGGATATTTTTATCTCTGATGCAACAGTTGGTTCTCTGAAGCCTTTGAGGGAGGGAAAGCAATCAGAGGGGCAGGGCATCTAAAGAAGGAGCAGGGCAGGCAAAGCACTGAGAGGAAATTGCTAGTTACCTTCAGGCTTCTGTCTGGGTAAAACAAAATGCCCAGAAATTACACATAAAACAAGCTGTGACAGCAAAAGTTAAATCTATTCATGAGCTCTGAAGTGGCTGGTGACATGAGGCAGCCACTGCCTTCCAAAAACTTTCACCTTGGCTACTGTGGTCCTCGGTGAGCCGGGTCTGAGACAATCCCTTCAGAGTCTTCAGTAAGAAGGAAGGGAAGAGGTGCCCGCGCCGGGGCTGATTCACCACCCCAAGCCCAGACCTTTTCCGGTGTGTAGAAACTGTTCAGAAGTCACCCAGCGACAAGCCCGGGCCCACAGCCACTCATCCACGGGCACAGAACGAGGTCCAGTGGGTGCGTGGGCTGCGGCTGCCCTCACAGGCCACAGGGCATGAGGGCGAGCTGAGGAGAGTAGGCGCGTGTAGCTGAGCGTCCATGGGGAGGAGGCCCCTTCGGAAGAGAACTCAAAACGAGAGACTTCTCAGAAAGGCCCAGGGGAGGGACTTCAGGGAGAGAGCTTGGGACCGGGGCCGCTGATCGACCCGTGTTCTCGCTCCACTGTTCCCAGCACCGCCTGGGGCGTGAGGGTGGTGCTCAGAAGCCTCCTGGGCAGGAAGGATCACAGCAGGAGCCTCCCGGAGGCCAGAGGAGCTCAGCCAGGTGGTGCAGTGTTGTGCTGCAGCCCACCAGGAAGGTGTGAAGTGGCCAAAGCATTCCTTCCTCCCTGTGTGCCAGTCTCAGGGGACGCCTGTCTTCTGTGTACACGGCCACACATGCTCTTGCCACACAGTGGCCCTGTCTCCTTCCTCAAGCCCAGAGCCCATGTGCGCCGGGCAGGCTTGCTCTAGTGCCTGGGTACCCTCGGCCCCCAGACCATCTATTCCTAGTTCCAGGTAGCGGTGGGCCATCGCCACGTGCCCGTGTGGCATTTGGCCCTCACCACCAGGCTGTGTGCACCCAGGAACAGAGGGTGTCACTTGTCGTGTGCTCAAAATGTCCTCAGCCAGGGCCAGCTATGGTCTATGCAGTACAAATACGGCAAATGCGAAACAGACAAAAACCCCGCCCAGAGTTTAGAATAAATTACTAGGTTAAAAAAAATTCTCATTTTATTCCTAGATCTCTTAATAACTGTCATGTCTTTTTTTTTTTTTTTTTTTGTAGTTCAGGCTGGCCCTGAGCTCACTATGTAGCCCAGGCAAGCCTCCAACTCAGCAACCCTCCTGCCTCTGCCTCCTGAGTGCTGGGATGACAGGCGTGAGCCACCACGCCCAGCACTGTGGGGCGTGGCACTGATTGCTGGTGGGCGTGAGTCACCACGCCCGGTATTATTATATGTGATTACGGAAATCAAACCAGGGACCTTGCGCTTCACAGGCACTGGAACCACTGGGCTAAATCTCCGGCCCTGTCATGTCATGTTTTACTGCTCACTTGTGTTTTTCCTCTTAGGCAGTTTGTCTGTTAGCTCTCTGTACAAGATGAGAACATTCAGCCTTTCTGGGGCAGGGAGGAGGGAATGCACAATTTGTAAGACACAGCTTCCTCTCCTCTCGGGCCTGGTCGCCTTGGCATTTGTCCTGGTTCCTTCCTGGCATTAACTCCCACTTGCAGGGCAACCAAGGCACGGTGAGGGCTTGCCTGGCTTCTTCACAGGCGGACACCACAGACGGAACTTGAGCTGCCACAGCAGCAGGGAAGGGGCCGTGAGCATCTCAGTTCTTCCTGTGCTGACTCTGTTTTCCCCACTGCTAACCAACGCCTGGATTGGTCTCTGGTCCTCCTCTCAGCCTGGGCCTCACCGGGGTGTCAGCCAGTTGTGTATACTCTCCCCTGGCCAGGTAGGTGTACACAGTCTTCTCCGGGAAGTGAGGCATAAAATGAGGAATTAGAAACCAAATAGCTGAGCCCGGATAGTTTCAATTATTAATTGACAAATAAATTTAACTGTCTACTACGTCTACAGACTATATCCTCATAGCCTGATGTAATTAAAATAGCCCAAAGTTCAGTGCAGTTTATTCTTCTACTAGTGTCTTTATACCACTTTCTACTTGCTGGGTGTTTGACTTGGGATGTTGAATTTTGCTGTGTGTTGGGTTTAAATCCCAGAAACACTATTGGACTTAAATCCTTCATTTGTCATCCCATACCATTACAGCATATGTGCTGCTAGGAAAAGCTCCTTAGGCCCACACAGGATTCTAGGGACTGCATACTTCACCTATCTCATATTGTTAATTCTGTGTGTGTGTGTGTGTGTGTGTGGTGGAGAAATTAAAAAGTATCATGCAGACAATGTTACACAAGTGCAAGAAAAGTTATGCATTTTGATGTGTGTGTGTGATTTATTTTGTGGAACTAGGGATCAAATTCAGAGGTGCTCTACAAATGAACCACATTTTAGCCCCTTTTAAAGGTTGTGAATTTTGAGACAGGGTCTTGCTAAATTGCCCAGGCTGCCTTAAACTAGTGGTGCTCTCTGACTCAGCCTTTCTAGCTAGTATGGGCATGTAATTTTTTGTTGGTTACTTGTATAATGAATATATAGGTCACCAAACTTTTGAGGGGAGAATAATTTAAATTTCTTGAGTAGTTCATGAAGTTGATTGGTTGCATCTTAGCTCTCAGAACTACAAAATCTTAAGTCAGTACTGCTCACAGAAGAGGGAAATTAATATATTTATAGATCTTGGCACAGAGCTAAATATACAATAAGCACCCACTGTTTGACTTTAACAAAAGTTTACAGAACTACATTTAGATTAATTTTAGTATATAGGCTAACATAAGGAGAAGTCTCGGTGGTAAATCTACAAATTTGGCTATGCATTCAAGAGTAACTGCATCAAGACTTATTTTGGGGCACTTTTTTTGGGGTATAAGTTGTCATTTGCACAGATCATTTGAGACAGCTATGTAGTTATAACTTTTTGTTATACCTATAATTACCTTTACTAAAAGAACATTTAGTCAACAATAATTTATATTAGCAGTGACTAGTTACAACACAAAAATTTGAAACTGATACCATACACAAAATAAATTACATACTAGGTGTGACTCTTTATAAAGATGTAAACATCTTTATAAAGAAATCAAAGAAGACTTAATTGGAGTAATATACTGTGTTCATAGATTAGGAAACTCAACAGAGTGAAAATGTTAATTCTCTCCCAATTGATCTACAGATTTAATGCAATTGCCAGAAATATTGTGATTAAATATGTACAAATTAATTCTAAAACTATATGGAGAGGCAAAGGAATCAAATGAGCTGAGCAGCTGTAGAATAAAAGAAGAAAAAGAGGAGTCACATTACTTTGAGTTACTACACAGTAACTCGAATGCAATCAGTACAAGGTGGCTTTGGGGAAGGGATCACTGGAACAAGATGGAGTCTAGAGGTTGCTCCCTCACGTACATAATCCATTGGTTTTGACAAAGGCACAAAGAAAAGCAATGAAGACAGCATAGTCCACTCAACAAATGATATTGGAACTATGGGACATCCATGTGCCCGAAAAGAAAAAGAAACTCAACCCACATTTATACTTAGATAAAAACTTAAAATGGTTCATAAATTTATACTTACAAGATAAAACTCTAAATTTTTCTTTTTTTTTTGAGACAGGGTCTCGCTTTTTAGCTCAGGCTGTCCCTGAGCTCACTATGTAGCCCAGGCAAGCCTCGAACTCAGCAATCCTCCTGCCTCTGCCTCCCGAGTGCTGGGATTACAGGCGTGAGCCACCAGGCCCGGCACTGTGGTATGTGGTATTGATGGCTGGTGGACGTGAGTCACCACGCCCAGCATTGTATGTGGTCACTGGGATTGAACTCAGGACCTTGCGCTTGTGAGGCAGGTGCCAGAACCACTGAGCTAAATCTCTAGCCCAAAACTCTAAAATTTTAAAAGCAAACAAGGCCTCTTCATGCCCTTGGGGCAAGAGGCAAAAAAATTCATATACCTGACACCAAAGGCCTGATCTTTAAAAGAATAAAATGGATAAAGTGAATCTCATCAAAGGTTAAAACTTTTGTAAGAAATACAGTTAAAAAGATAAGCTAAAGACTGGGAGAAAATATTTTTTAATTGCACATAAAACAAAGACTTGAAATTAAATGTATAAAAAATATTCTCCAAACTCAACAAGAAGAAAACAAATAACCTGTTAAAAATGAGAAAAATATTTGAATAAACCATACCAAGATGATGTGTGGAAGGCAAATCAGCACAGTTCAGTACTATTAACCATTTGGAAAATATAACTCCTGCCCATGAATTAATTTTACCACACTCCTGCTAGATGACTAAGATAAGATGATGGGCATACACAATATGGTTGAGAAGATGGAGCAAAAGCAACTCTTATGCAGGATTAGGAGAGGGCCAACGTGCACAGCCACTCTGAAAAGCAATATCGTGTTTTCTTAAGAATTTAATCACATGCTTACCACTTAACCCTGAAATCCCATTTCTTTCCTTGAATGATAAGACAGAAAGCATACATTTTTTGGAAATCATTTTTATAATGAATACACTAATCATCAACCATTGAAGGAAAAAGAGTTCAAATGATAAATAATTATGCTCACATGAAAGCCTATGCACAAATGTTTATAGCAGTTCAGTTAATAGCCACTAAGTACTATATGCATACTAAATGTTCTTCAGGGGTGAAAGGATAAAATCCCTGTGGTATGTCCATACAATGAAATACTATTCACCAGTGGAAAGGGAATACACTTTCAGTATGTGCAATAAACTCAAAGGTATTTCCAAGGTGCAGCAAGTGAAAGAAGCCATTCTAAAAGGATTTTATGCTGTTTGATCTTATTTGTATGGCATTTTTTTTGGAGACATGGTCCTGCTTTGTAGTTCAGGCACACTGTGCAGCCCAGGCATGCCTTGAACTCACAGCAATCCTCCTGCCTCTGGGATTACAGGCATGAGCCACCACGCCCAGCATTGTGGAATGTGGTACTGATGGCTGGTGGGCGTGAGTCACCATGCCTGGTAATGTTGTATGTGGTTGCCAGGGATCAAACCAGGGACCTTATACTTGCTAGGCAGGCACGGGAATCACTGAGCTAAATCTTCAGCCCTGTATGGCATTCTTGAAAAGAATAAGGCATAGCAAAGGAGATCAGAATAGGAATGGCAGGGGTTAGAATTTGGAAAGAGGGTAGAGTCTGAATAAAAGGGAAAGCAGAAGGGAGGTGTTTGGGATAATGTATCCTTATGGTAGTAGGAGCTACGGAAAGTCATCTATCTGTTAACATTATAGAACAGTACAAAAGTAAGTCTATTGGACTCTGTTTATAAAATAAAATAAGGTGGGCTGTCAATATGGAGCTCGCAATTGCTCACATGGAAACATATCATTTTGTGAATTTGCTGCCAGTCTCTGCATGGGAGACTGATGTCTCTACTGCCTGTATCTTTCCTGCCATGACTCTTCTTGCATCGCTACCCTTGATTAGAATGTCCCCCTCTTCCAAATGCTCCTTCTTTCTGAGCCACGAGGCACCTCTTGGTGCTGACACTTCCTTTGTGCTGAAGTGGCCTAACTTTCCACAGCACATTACATCTGCAGCTAGATATTAATCTTTTAGAGGAAAAAGGTAAACTTCTGCATACTCCCTAAAGCATTTGGCAAGTTGACTTACCGAGGACTTCAGCAAATACTAAGAGGACAAAGGATGACAACTACAAAACCCTCATGCAGCAGCTGTCTGGCAAGAGCTTACAGCTGGAACAGGAAAGCTGTCCGGCCGTGGGTCTGACACCGGAAGCAGGCGCCCTTGAGCAAGCCCCATGGGGTAGCAGACCTCTGCTTCCTCGCATATAATATTGAAATGGGTATTTGCGGAGAGAAGCTATAGCTGTAAGGTTTCACAACGAGGCCACCTTTGAGCAGCAGCCAGAGAATGACAGATCATTCTCGGGTGGTGTCCACATCTCGGAGCATTTTCTGACTCTAGATTTGTCACTAAGGAGCCTTTGTGAGAGGCTCAGGAAAAATTTGGAGCCACACTTCACGACCACGAGGTGACAACTGGTGCAGAGGACGGCATGGGCCAGAAGGGTGCTGTATCTGAGTCACCTCTTTAAAAAGTATCTTTTATTATAATAGAATATTCACAACACAAATTTTACCCTTTAAGCACAGGCCAATGGCATTAAGCACACCCATGGTTTTGTGCGACGACTACAGCATCCATCTCCAGAACCTTTGTGTTTTCTCAACCTCAAACTGCTCACTGACCACTGACTCTCCATTTCCTTCTCCTACCAGGCCCTGCAGCCACCACTTGGCTTCGGCCTCTGTGGATTTGAATACTCTGTCTAGGTCCCTCATGTGGATGAGTCACACCACAGTAGTTGTTTCACACCTGGCTTACTCAGCCATGTCCTTGAGGCTCATTATTTCACAGCAGGTGTGCACGCTTACACCCTTTAAAAGGATGAGCAATACAACTGTTTATCAGACAAAGGGCTACTATCTACAATATATAAAGAACTTAAACAGATCAGCCTCCCCAAGTTTAAAGACCCAGTTCAAAAATGGGCATCTGAGATGAACAGACACTTCTCAGAGGCAGAAGTCAAAGCAGCTAAGAAACATATGAAGAAATGTTCGACATCACTGGTCATTCGAGAGATGCAAATGAAAACAACACTGAGATTTCATCTCACCCCATAAAGAATGGCCGCTATTACAAAATCAACCAACAATAAATGCTGGCGAGGCTGAGGGGAGAAAGGAACCCTTCTCCACTGTTGGTGGGACTCCAGACTTGTGCAACCATTGTGGAGATCTGTGTGGAGATTTCTCAGAAAACTAGGACTAGGGGTTCCATTTGACCCGGCTATCCCCCTGCTAGGAATATACCCAAAAGAATTTTAAAAATCACATAGGAAAGACAGATGTACACCCTTGTTCATAGCAGCTCAGTTCGTGATAGCTCAGTCCTGGAAACAGCCCAAATGCCCATCAACTGGAGAGTGGATAAAGAAGACGTGATTTTTAAAATAAAATGGAGTATTATTCTGCCATAAAGAATGACAAGATTGATTCATTTATGTGCAAATTGATACATCTGGAGGACATGCTAACGAGTGAAATCAATAGATCACAGATAGGCAAATACTGGATCTTCTCGTTGATATGAGCACCTGTAGATGTAAATGAGCTCTAGAAAGTATGACAGTCTCTGTAGAATGGGAAATTTCCAAAGGAAATTTGGTGTGGGGATGTAATGAGGGGAAGGAATAAATATGATCCTGAAAGAAAAGAGCGTGTATATAGCGGGTGGGGAGGTGTGGATGGTGGGGATATGGGTAAAAATGAGAATTGACTGTGTCATATATTGGTACAAATTCCCCAATGTTATGTGTGATTGTGAGATATATAAAAATTATACCAATAAAGAATTCAATTAAAAAAAAAGGATGAGCAATATTCCAGTATATGCAATCATTATACTGGTTTTTCCACTCATCCACTAAAGACACATTTGGGTGGTTTCCACTGATTGGCTGTTTTCCCCTTCTGTGGGACCCAGATGCTTCCTAGCTGATTCGCTTTGGCTATGACATTTGAGTGGCCTCAGACAACCCTCCCCATATTCCCCCTCTCCTTCCCTTACTTGCCTGGAGAGAACTTCTGCATTCTGAGTTCCCGAATGCAGCCCCAAGATGGTGCCACTATTCCAATGGCCAGGGGCTGTTCAAGTGTGAAGTTCACCGACAGCTTACGGGTCTCTGGGGTGAGAAGCAGGTCCTCACCTCCGTCAGTGGCCTGGTCAGGTGTAAGCAATTTCTTTCAGGGTTGGGAGGCACCAAGAGGGTCTCTGCGAGGTGAGAAGGCAGGAAGAGTCTGGCTGCTTCTGGATTCCCCGGCTGGGCTGTTGGTGCCCACAGGCCAGGCCCTCTGTTGCTCTCTTTTCTGGCCAAATCACTTTGTTCTCCACTGATGTAGCGAGGTCGCTCGCTGAGATTCGAGTCTCTCTGCCTATGTCTAACTTGTCCCAAGTCATTCATCTTCTCTGCACGTGATTTAGGGGCACGGGAAAACCTGGCACAGTGCTGTACACCTGTGCTCTCAGCTACTCAGGAGGCTGAGGCAGGAGGATGGAAAGCATGAAGCCAGCCTGGGCAACTGAGGAAGAACCTTATCTCAAAATAAAAAAAAAAAATGGTGACTAGCTCAGTGCTCCCTGAGTCCTTTCCCCAGGATAGGGGTGAGGGGAGTGACAAAGAGAAGTATGGACAAACAGAATTCGCCATGAACAAGAAAGGCCACCTGCGAGGAGTGGATAGGAGGAAGGTTGGCGCTCTTGATACATGTCTTCCCTCTGCCAGAGACCAGGCCGGGGCATTTCTGAATGGAGCTAAATATCTGGTACAAATTAGAATTAAAAATTAATTTTTTCTATTATTTAGAAACAAATGTACTCATGCATATGTTAATAACACATGTGCTTATGCATATGTTAATAAAGGTTTGTGGAAATTGTAGTATACAGCATAACCCTTGTTGGCACTTTGATGACAACATTTCTAGACCTGGCTTTGAGTATAAACGCGGGTAAACTTGCTAATGGTTTCAAAAGGGATCATACTGTGCGCGCACCCTTTCGTTAGCCTTCTTCTTCTTTATTACTACAAAGTATGCCAGACATTTTTTCATAACAATATACACCTGCATCCTGACTAATAAAACAAAAACAAACTTCTTATACTTCATTATACTGAGTTGTGTTACAAACTGTGGGAGGAGTCCCTGGCCAACCATTTCATTTATCTTTAAATAAGTAACTTTCTCCTTTGGTTTGTTTGCACTTTTTCAAAAATTAAGTCTGAATTTTCCCTCTACTTGCAACAAAGCCTGTGACCAGCAGGGAGCGCTCAGGCGCACGGCTCCCGGTTGATCACAGGTTCTGTTCCGCTTTGAGGAAGGGATTTGCGGTAGTTTTTCAGCTGTTATGCAGCATGGGGCCGTCAGGGATTAGCTTCTGCCCGCCGCCTGTCAAGTCAGGGATCCTCAGACTGAACAGCAGTCTGTTCAATCTTGATCATAGAGGCTGTTTCACGAACCCCGGCAGGAACTGGGATCTGCACCATCTACATCTGGGTTCAGGAAAGGAAAAAGATTGGTGGAGTCGATTCTTCTCAAAGGACAATACCAGGTCATGAGAAAGTTAACCTGCCGGTGCCCGAGATGCTGTGGCTAGGGAAGAAGGAAAGATTCTACCTCTTTATTTCCTGATGGAGAGAGAGGGAGAGGGAGAGGGAGAGGGAGAGGGAGAGGCGGGCGAGAGACGCCCATCCCTGTGGCGTCAGGCCTTGAACTTCAGCGCCCCGGGGCAGCGCGCTCACGGCCTGGGGGTGAGGATCCGCGCGCCCCGGGGCCCCTGCTACCCACTGCGCAAGCTCACGGGACTCGGCCCGCTTCCCACTCACTCAGGCTGTCCGGGGAGCACAAGCACAGTGGACAACGCAGACCGTCCCGTACGTCAGCACTGACCCCAGTACGTCACTCAGCTCTGCCCTGTGCCCACAGCCACGCGTGGGAAGATCTCTCACTAATCCTTGATGATGCCCGGCTGCCATTCCAATCAGAGAGCTCCGCCCCGCTGCGAACCCGACACTGGGTGTCCCTCTGGAGTTCTCCCACGTCACAGTCCCTGCCGACCATCTCTCCCGGCTGAGGGGCTCAGGAGCGCCCTCTAGCGCCTGGGCTTAGGACTAACGTCTAGAAACATCTACACCTGTGCATGGGACGGATTCCCTGCTGACCTCTCAGAAGGCCACACTGCAGAAAAGTGTCACAAATGGACCGTGCAGTCACATCCGAGCCCAGTGACTGAACAGAGCTGTGACCGCTGTTTCACTGGCATGTTTTTTTTTTTTTAGTTAAATAAGAAAGCCGCGTTCTCAGAATGCACATTTCCCTCTGAGTCTCCAAAAAGGAGGACCGTAGGAAGGAAGCAAAGAGAATGACTCTCTTGGGTTTTAAAACCCAGAACGTCTGTACGCATCGCCATCTGCCTTCCCCGCAGTGCACCAGGACCGTGCTGCTCTTTGCACCAAGTCCTTCTACAGATGCGGAAACCGGGACGCAAAAGGCCCAGAGGTCTCCTGACAGCTCTGGATCCAGTCCAGTCCTTTAGACAGCTACGGCAACTGTGCTTACGGCCAGTGTGCCGACAGGAGGAGAAGGTCATGTCAGAAACAAAAACTCAGCTGCTGCTGAGGAGGTTCACCGCCTGCTCATAGGACACAAGGAAGAGACATGGGAAATAAAAGGAGTTTAAAAAACTGTGTGGTTGTTTTATTATTTCAAAAGTACGTAGACTTACCTTATACTATGATGCTGGGAGCCGGAAATAAAAACGTGCTTATGTGTGAGAAAAAGATATTAATATCTGTCTGAGTCTATTAGTCACGTCCTTTAACGTCGAGGTAGAGTTCATTTGCTTCTCTAGAAAACAAATGCCTAGGTAATTTGGTAAACACTGATATTTAGGTCAACAAATGAAATCTGGTTAATGAGGTGACACCAGGTTTGGCAATTTCATTGTCATTTTCAAGGGCACATTTGTATCTAGTTAAAATGTAGACAGTGCCAGTTCACCCTTCACAAGACAACTTACACCTCAGCACCCACGGGTGTATCGTCTGAGCCACTCTAATTTGTCGTGTTACCAAAATTGCCTCACTCACCAGGGTATCTCCTGATACTTTTTCCTTCACTTTGCAGTTGAGAGCACAGCCAGAGACGGGCTGTTCACGGAAGCCGTTCCGGCTGGTTGCCCCTTGACTGCAGGAATGAGTGTACTGAACGCTCCCAGATCTTTGATCCTCCACACAATGTCAACAATCTTAGGGTGGGGGTGGGGGGTGGAGATGGGGGGGTGGGAGTGGGGAGCTAATCTGTGTAACCCTGTGCAGAATACAAGAGAATTTGAACAAGTTGACCCTTGCTGATTCACCCCAATAAGAAAGAAGAGGGGAGACTGGGCTCAATCATTCTCTTTCTTGTAGAAATAAAACTGAGTAAGCTTCTCTCCTATTGTATTCTTCCTGTTTGAGAGGCATAAAACTGGTCACCTTGAAGCGGACTGATTCTTCTGCCCTTTTTCCTTGCTTTACCCTTCGTTTATGGCTCATAACAGTCTTTCAAATCCTTCAGAAATCTTTGAATGCTTTCTCTTCCTGAAAGCCTTCTAGAAAGAAGGGCAGGGTGGCATCCTGTGTCCCACAGAGGGCTTCTTGTGTGTTGGCTGCCACGACCGTTTTCCACTCAGGAGCTGCTGGAGAGGGCAGCAGCTGGAGAGCGAGCCACTCAAATGGCAGAGTCTTGGCATCTCGACTTCCTCCCAGTGCCAGCCGCTGAAAGAGGGCCGCTTCCATCGCTACTGAGCAGGCAGGGACACCAGCTCTGGACTGGCGACAAAATCCCACAGCCGCCTGGCCGTTATGAGAGAGGAGCTTCTTCCCTTTCCTCTGTCCCATGTCCCTGACAGGACACGCTGGCCTCCCTAAGAAGCCCCTGCAGGGCCCGGCAGTTCTCTCTCACTGCCTGTTGGGTGTAATTCTGGCTTTGTTTGTACACATTTTTCAGAGGAAGCTATTACAGCATTCCCGACTGAACAGTTTCCACATCTCAGGAGAGTGCCAGGCTTTCTTCCTGGCAAAACTAGTGTGTTTTAAATCCCACAATCTAGAGAGAATCTATTCTTATCTGACGGAGGCATATAGCTTTTTTCTTTTTTTCCTGTGTTTTTGCTGTTTGCAGGGCTTAAGAATATGTTTGTTTCCAAATCACTGACTCAGATGAATTTAATTAAAAGCTGGGAGCTTTTCCCTCTTTGTAGAAAGCCATGCAATACCAACCATGGGGTTTTCTCTGTTACTGAAGAAATCCAGACAAGGCTTGCACCTAGCTAGAGATTCTGGGTAACCTGGTCCCTGTTGGGCCACGCGCTCCTCCTCAGATGCTGGAAGAGAAGGGTGTCAGCAGGGTGGGCAGAAAATCAGCAGCTTTCTGCGCTTCTCCCTGGGGGGCGGTGACCCTTTGTCATATAACGAGAGTGATGAGCTTCCGAGCCAGCGTGAGACTTTTGACTTTCAACGAAGTGCTGAAAGCAGCTGAGATGCTCCTGAAGTGTGTGTGTGTGTGTGTGTGTGGGGGGGGGTGGGCCCGGGGCGCATCTGGCCCTGGTTTCCTCTCTGACGTTTCACCCAGGAGAAGGGCCGAAGCTCCACTGGCCTCCTCTGGGGACCTGACCCCCCTTCTGTGGTGACGCGGCGGGTGGCGCCCGAGCCCTCTCTGGATGACAGGTCCGAGGCCGGTCCTGGCTGTCTGGCGAGTGCGCAGCTGCAGCCCGTAGCTCTGCAGGGGAGCGAGCGCTCCCCAAGTCTGGGGCTCCCCGGCCTTAGGCAACAGCTGTGATACCGGCACCGAACTCCTGTGTCCCGGCCCGTGAATCCTCGGGAAGAGGAGCGACAGAGTGGACAACAGGCCCCCCGGAGCTGGGAACCGTTGTCAGATCGATGTGGAGGTCACGGCAGCGCAGCGTACTGTCCACTGGCAGCTCGGGCTTCGGCGGGCAGCTGGGGGCGGTCTGTTCTGAGCACTTGGTGAGGAGTCTCTCGAGAGCGCACGGAGCGCCCGGCGGAAGGAGCTCAGGTGGTTCTCGCTGCCTCCTGGGCTGGGGAAGCCGGGAGTGGGGAGGCCGCGCCCTGGCCCAGCTGCTCTGGAGGCCGAGCCCCGCGGCTGTCTGTCTCCTTGTCGGCACAGCAGGAGCAGAGGCCCTGGTGCCGATCTTGATCACTCAGATATGGTTTCCAAGCACTCGTTTTTTTTTTTTTTTAATTTCAAAGAAAATCCTTTCCAGCATAAATACGGAGTTGGTGACATACTAGGGGCGTCAACCAAACAGCAATGACCCAGGATGCCTTTCTCCCAGCCTCAGAACTGAGTGCCCACCTGGCAAAGTGTGGGCACCCAGGTAAGCTCGGGGGGTCTGGAGATTTTCTTTGGAAGCAACAAAACGATTTGAGCCCAGAGCAGGTGCAGGGAAAGAGACTGGGGGGACCACGGTCTCCACGGACATATCTGTGGTATTCGCCACTGATGTGACACTTTGAGGGGCCCGAGACCTGAGAACAGAAACACAGCCGCCCGGAAGCTGCGGCTGGCACAAGGCAGAGGGCTGGAGCCTCTCAGGCCTTCAGGGGCAAACTTTACCTGCCCACGGCTCCACGGAGGCCGTGAGTCTTTCTAGAAGCGTTTCAGTTCTTAGCCGCACAGAGGCGGACTGTGCACAGCACCCCCCTGTGGATGCTCAGGGTAAGTCCACTCAGGCGCTTCTCACCGGCGCCAGCAGGGAAGGCGACCATCTTGCGCTCACCGCTGTCTGCTGAGTGAGAACTGTGGCTCAGAGAAGATGAGCGGCCGCAGGAGCCCCAGGCTGTGAGCTGTGACTCTCCTTCCCACCCTCTCCCAGGGCACAGGCCGCGGTGTGCCGTGCGGGCAGCCGGCACGCTCACATTCAGCTTGAGCATCTCCGCAAACGCCTGAGGACACCTAATGGCCCCGGTCGCCGACAGGGTCCTCTAAGACAAGCGAGCATCTCCAGGCCGAGCAGACTTCCTTCTGGAGGAAGAGAAGCTGAGTGAGGGAGGGACGGGCGCAGCAGAGCCGTCCGGCTCTTCCTCGTCTCTGAACTTCCAGCCAAATTCACACGAGCAGTGACAGCGGCCGCCCGGGGGGGCCCTCGGTTTCTCTTTGACGTTCCCTTCAGTGACCGTCTTCAAGTGGGGCTCGGTACTGCCTGGTGCCAGTCTCCGCCCGGGCCTGCCCCCTGGGGCCCCCGATGCCGGAGGGAGTGTTAGGGCCGCCCAGATGGGCCCCTGAGAAGCGTCCGTCCATCTCCCACGAGGTGTTTCCTCTCGTGGCCTTTCCTCCTCCTGCTTTCTCCCGGCACCGTCACGGTTCTAACCGACTTCTGGGTTCTCAAACGCTCTCCCGTTTGGTCCGCGTGGGCAGCCTCTCCGCCTCCCGTCCCGGCCCCAGAGAAACAGGCAGTGTTGGTCCCAAGGAAAATGTGGAGTCTCTGGGGTGGAAGAACTTCCGGCCCAGAGGCCTGGGCCCGATGAAGCAGTCGGCGGCCCTGGAACCAATCTTTTCCTTGCGGTGTGACCTCCGGCTTCGTAGGAGGTGGGTCTTTCCGTCTGCTGGTGTTTCTGCAGAGAGCGCGACTGAGACGCCGCTGTCTGGAGCCACCAGCGCAGGGACCACAGGCGCAGGCGCAGTGCGTCGTGGCTGAGGTCTGAACCGAGAGGAGGGCGTTTTACTGAGCAGTCTGCCGCTGCCACCCAGGGGCTCTGTCTCCCCCTCTGTCTCTCCCTGTTTCAAGTGTCCCGCCTCACAGAGTTCCGGGTGACGAGTGCCCTTGCAATGCTTTCCTTGTGGCCGGTGCTATGGAATTCACTTTGTAGGAATCGTAGTCATTTTCTTGAAATAACAGTCACCCCTGCCGGGGAAAGACATTCAGCGTCATCACGTCTCTTCATCATTGTTCTTCGCTTGGCCTGAGAGCGGCGTGGAATCGCAACAGCAGGAAGGTGACAGTGAGTGACATCATAGCCTCTCAGAGCAGCCACCGCCACTCGGCGCCACCGGTCCTGCCTCAGTGAGCCACACAGGCCCGGTGGTTCAGCACAGGGCCCAGGGACAGTTCTCTGTCCGTGAGGAACCATCCTACGGAACGCGTCTCTTACAGCAACTTGAACTGAAATAAACCCGTGCTTATAAACCCCACACGCTCCGCCGCCGACCCTCTGACGGGTGAAACTCCAGTGTGCAGCCAGGCAAGCCGGCCCCGATGCCGCTTGGGCCGGAAAAGGGCAGAGAGGGCAGTGAACAGAGACAGCCCAGCGCGGGGCCCTGCTGTTGGAACCGCCTGGTCACATGGCCTCTGGGGACCAGAGCGCTGCAGTGCTGGGCTCTGGGCTGCTTTTTAAATGCTTCCACAAAAATCTGTCTCAGATGGGCTTACAGAACAGGATGGCTGGTCTCTTTCTTTGCTGAGCAGTGTTTTTACTGGGGGGAGAGGGGTGTTACTGGGGATTGAACCCAGGGATGCTCCTGAGCTATATATTTCCAGCCTGTTTGATATATATATATTTTTTCATTTTGAAAGAGCCTTGAAGTTTTGATCCCCCTGGTGCTTAGGCTCTTAGCTCCTGCCTCCTGAGCAGCTGAGGTTATGGGGCCGCGCATAACATTGAAAGGGGGAAATCTAGCATCCTGTTGGAAGTCTCTCGCTAGGGCCCGCTCTGCGGCTTCGTGGCAGTCCTGGCACTGCCTCCCCGCCCCCCGTCTGTGCTCTGAGCAGCGATGTGTCTGCAGCAAAGGGAAGACGGGAGCGGGAGGCATCAGCGGCGCTCAGGGGAGAGCCCGGAGCCGGTGCGAAAACGCGCTTCTCGCAAGCCCTGCACTCTCAGGCTGGCAACGAGGATCCGGTGTCCGCCAGGCAGGGCTGCTGGCCCCCCCTGCTCCGATCTGGGGAACGCCGGGTGGCCCAGCCCAGGTGGGTGGCAGCAAGCCTGGCTCTGGGGGACCTACCTGGGGAGTGGCGTTTCCCAAATCAAGGTGCTGCAGACTCGGGTGAGGGGAGACCGTCCGTCCCCACTCTCGGGGCCCGACGGTGGGCCCTTCCAGTGAACCTCGGCCCGCCGCTACTCACAGGCTTCATGCTGCCGTCTCCCTGGTGCTGGTCTGGCCTGGGACCTTCGAGGCCCTGGTACCTTGGGCCTGCCTTGCCCTCTGCTGCCCCCAGACTTGGCCCAGCCATGTGGAGGCTGAGGGCACACGCCTTACTCCCCATAGCCCACTTGTCCCCTGAGGGAGGGCACAGTGCCCCTTGGAGGCTCAGCCGTGCCAGCCCAGGCCCGGGTGGCACCACCTCTTCGGCTCCCCCTTGCTCCCCTGAACTCACCTCTACCCTGCAGAGGAAGCCTCCCAGCCGCCAGCGCCTTGTGCACCATCCTGCCTGCGTGCACACACGTGTGGCACTCACTGCGCGTGTGGGAGATATCTCCACAGTCAGGCTCCAAGCCGTGTTTTTAACCCTGGGCACTTCCCCACGGGCCAAGGACGCAGAGTGACTGTTTTTATCCCGGAGGTTACTCTGCAGCCGTCTGCCCGGTGGCCCCCTGGAGCGCGTCCGTCGCTCCTCGCCGTGGAGATGAGGGCTGGCCTCGCCTGCGCTCCCCCGCCCTCCCCGAAACCGCCTGGGTATCTGTACGCTCGGAGAGGCAGCGGCACCCGGCAGGCCAGGCCGGCCCAGCGATGCCCTTCCTCCTGCGAGCAGGGCGCAGCGCAGTGAGGCCCGGGCCCCGTGGGATGGCACTTCCCAAGGCCAAGTCATGTGGCATTTTGTGAGTGCCGGGCCCATCTGATTTTCAAAGCAGCCCGACACAAGTGTGCAAGGGACACGCTCAGGCCAGCCCTCCTCCTCCAGGGCCTACTCTCCCCGGCGGTGGACCGTCTCTGATGGTCACCTGGGCTTTCCTGTCGCGCCGAGCGACTGCGTGCCCCTCTTGGCTGACCCATCAAGGCACCCAGGGGAAGGCAGACCCGCCTATTGTTTTCCTACCATCGCTTTGTCTGTTTAATCCTCTTGCTGGAGCCCCTCAGGACCGACCTCCCGGCTTTGCCTCGACACACAGATGCCCCCGACAACTCTGCGCGCCCGACAGAGGAGCACCCTGGAGGCGCTGCCTGTGCTGACCGAGTGTTTAAACGAACAGCCCTCGGCGGTGGGGACGGGGACCGTGTCTTACCTTGTACATGTTGCACAGCCCAGGCTGGCTGCGGGCATGAGGGGGCAGAGGGCTCCTGCTCTGCTTTAGCCAGGGTACCTGCCGAGGACACAGAGTGGGTGGCGTGAGTCCGGGGTGGGCACTGGCCGCACACCCCACGCTCCTCTAGGGTGGGCGAGACCAGGTCCCAGGTGGTATGGAGCAAGTGGGAGACGGAGGACGCAGGGACAGTGCTCAGGGGGAGGGTTGGACGGGTGGACAGATGGATCCTGGAAGGCCAGGGCAGCAAGGAAGGACAGAGAAAAGGGAGAGGAAAGATTAGAGCAGAGACGACTTCTATCCTGAACCTAATGATGTGACTAACGCTCCTCATATCGTAGCAGGCACTGGAAACACATGGCTTCTAAGGCAGCAAGGAGAGGGCGTGTCCCCTGGTCTGGGCAGAGTGTGCGCGGGACTTCTGTGCATCTGTGATGAAATGAATACAATTTGCCTTCAATTCTATTTGCAGTTTTATTTTCTTTTGTAACAAGTGTGTTAGCTGTGTATTGAATTTTTCTTCCTTTTTTTTTTTGAGACAGGGTCTCACTTTGTAGTTCGGGCTGGCCCTGAGCTCACTATGTAGCCCAGGCAAGCCTGGAACTCAGCAATCCTCCTGTCTCTGCCTCCTGAGTGCTGGGATTACAGGCGTGACCCACTACACCCAGCACTGTGGTATGCGGTATTGATTGCCAGTGGGCGTGAGTCTCCACGCCCAGCATTGTATGTGGTTACCGGGGATCGAACTCAGGACCTTGCGCTTGCGAGGCAGGCGCCAGAACCACTGAGCTAAATCTCCAGCCCAGCTGTGCATTGAACTTTAAGCACAGTTCACTTGTGCCCTGTGGGGGTTAACTGTGCATGTCGCTGCTAGCCTTTCTGAGCCTTCTGTAGGGTACAGGGGGAAATCTGCAGAAGTAGCAGTGTTCAGAGTCACTCTAGCAGCCACGTGGAGTGATATTTTCTTGCTGGCAGTCTTCCTTGCTGTTCTGAAGTTAAGGAATTTCGGAAGTTAATATTCTCTGGCGTAAGGTGTATTAACTTCAACTGTTGCTATACATCTTGCAAGGCAGTATTTGCCTCTAATCTAGTGAACCCCTCATTCTATTCATTATGAGAGTAGATACAACATCAACAAACTTTGGGTGAGGTGACTGGTGCAGGACCAAGGAAAATGGTCTGCAGAAAATGTCTGGTTTTATACTATATTCATCCAATGGGGAGAAGGGGGGAAGGGGGAGAGAGGGGGAGGGGGAGAGAGAGGAGGAGAGGGAAAGAGAAGATGTGGGGATGTGGGGGGGATTGGCTTCTAATGGTGAAAAGATCAAATCAGTAATAAAGGTTTCAAGAGCTTTCTTCTTATACTGGTTGCAGATGGAACGGATTGTTTTGAACAAACGAATGGTGGGGATGCCTGGAGATGACCAAGCAGTGAGACCCAGAATGTCCCTGTACTCAGAAGTTCAGTGGCACCTCAGTTCACACACCGAATCGGCTTTCCCTGGAAGGCCAACGCTGAACCTAACCAACTGAACTTGACTTGGTCCTTGCGCAACTAAGTTCCCAACCAGAACTGTGGAGAGACCTGAGCCCACGGGCTGAAGGGCCGCTGGATCACTGCAAGGTGTCACACTGGGCTTCGCAGAGGCTAATCTGTGGTGGCTACGTGCTTGTCTGCGCATCTGGAATGATGCTCCTTCCGTGGCCACGAGTGGCTGTTTCTAAGTTGGCAAGCTTTGCTGGTGGCTTTAATTCAGGAGTCACGCGCTCCAAGAGGAGGCACCTGGACGTTATCTTAGCGGATGGCCCCATGGACAAGCTTGCGGTTGTTCTGTCTTGTGAGGAAATGACTGTCCTCAACTAGTGATATGGGGGGGGGCCAGGCACTGACTCGTCAACAGTAGAGGAAAATGGTCTCTGTCTTCTTCTTCTGTGAGGTACGATACGTTCTTCAGGAAGAAGGCTACAGTGAAACATTTTTACCTTTCTTTGTCCCCTCTCCTATCATACTCATTTGTCTTTAGTTTTTCTTCTTCTTTACTGTTCTATGAAGTATAATGATTTCAGGGTGTTTAGGATGGTAGTGATGGATATAAAAGGAATAACTCTTACTACGGTAAGTCAGAGCTTACCAAGGGATTTCTATCACCCTCAGACCCTAAGTCAGTATCACGGGAGATTTCCTCATGAGCTCAGATGGAGATAATTCTCTGTTTCTTCAGATGTCCCGCTAAGCTCACTATCAACCAGTCAGAATTGCCTTTTACCAAGTAGCTAATGCTTTTACCAAAGCAAAGTGAACGACGCGGGGGGGAAATCCAGGCCTTAAAATGAAGAGCAGTTTAGGAGGAGGTGTTAGGATAAGACCTGCCCGCAGGGCAGGTCACAGAGGGGAGGGCAGCCTACGACAGTGTTCAGTGAATATCTTCACTCTTGTTTCTCACCTGCCAGCCACCCAAGTCTACCCTCCGGCCACGCACTGCGCAGCGTCACCCTCGGGAAGGGCCGGCCCGGCTCTCCCTCGGGTCTTGAGGTTGCTTTGTCAGCACAGAAGGGACCACCACGGGCGCACTGATTCATTCGGGGGTCACCGCTTGGGCCTACCTCACCTGACATCCACGTGAGGGGCTGGGACGTAGCTCAGCACCTGCCTGACGTCCGCAGGACGGTATTTTGAGAGGCACATTAAGAATGGCAGTCCTAACAGAAAGACCAGGATACCATGCTGTCGACAGACAGAGCATGTCTTTGTGGCTAACGGCAGATAAGTGAGAAGTTGTGACTCATTTCCATCTGGGCAGCAAGTGCACGTGATCGGACTTACCTGAAGGTCCCGTCACAGGCCATGGTAATGCCTACTGCACGGTAAAACTGATTAGGGAGCATCAAATGGTAATTAAAAAGTTCCCATGTAATTAGTACACATCTTCGGTCTGTTAAATTGTTTAATAAATGCATAAAAAGGCAGAAATATACATAGAGTGGAAGTTCACAACAAAATCAGATTGTCATACAGGCCAGAGGCGATCATCATTAAATACACAAATATAACTTACAAATGTATCACTTATACAGAGGGTGCAGCAAAATCATTCCCAACAGACACATCAAATCACAATGTCATTCTCTCTGATTTCAGTCATAGTGGAAACGGTGTCCCCCGAGATGACAAAAGGGTAGAGTAGGTGGCTGGTGCCTGAGCCAAAGATATCTATGACCGATAAATGATCAGGGTTAAAGTCGTCCCCGGGGGAATTCCTACAGGAAACGGGTGTGTAGGAATTTCCTACAGTGTCAGCGTGGAGGCAGAGATGAATACGGCTGACCCTAGTGCTACTTTTCCCAGAGGATCTCTGGTCACAACTCTTGCCGAACTGTCACAGGTAGTGGCTGGGTCAGGTACCACAGCCGCCTGAGGACGTGCCACATGGCTCTGTGCACTCTCCGGCACTCTGCCTGCCAAAGCCATGGCTCCCAGTCCCGACATGCACCCTCCAAGTGCCCTCTACTGCGTCCTTGCTATCATCTCTGCACGGTGTACTCTCACGGGACCGCAGAACACAGCTGCAGAATCAGGATACCATATTAACAATGGAGAATGAGATTACTTTCGAAGTAATGATGTTTCATGAAATGAAGATGCAACGGAAAGTATCAGGAAACAAACACTCTGTGAATGTACAAGGCGGACCACACCCCACAGCACGGAAGGACTGGGCCTGTCTCTGTCCTGCGCTGTCACAGCTAGAAGCATGTAAGTAATCTGAATGCTGACTAAGGACATGCTGAGACTAGCAGGCTAGAAATAGAGTTTTCAGTGTAAAGTAAGTTGAGAAAAGCAGGAAAAGCTACCTTACGGGTGGCTTTGAAATAAAGTGCAATAGAAGAAGACTAGTTCTTTTCTGCTGGCATCTTTTGTGTGAACTGTCTGGGACTAGAAAGCCCTGAGCGGGCTGGATCTTCGGTGAAACTTCACTGCCTTAGATGAGGAGGACAGTCCCCAGCGCTCACATTTCTCGCTGTTGGCTTCGGGGGCCGGAGCAGCGCCCGGGTCACTGCAGACTCAGGAGAGGAGCTGGCTCGAGCGTGACCAAGGAAGAGGTGTGGGGACCCAGCCAGCACGTGCAGGTCCACCCCAGGGTGCCCTCTCCTCACACAGCTCCCACCCTTTCCCCGTAAGGCCCCACATTCCAGGGAACCTGAAAACCTGTCCCTTACGGGCTGTAACACAGCCCTCCTTTCTTCCCTAACAACAAAGGAGAGGAGAATGCTCTTTGTGAGTGCACTGTTCACTGGTGGCTCTCAGAAGGATGTGCCCCCTCAAGGAATTCTTAGTGCACTTTCCTTGAATGTCAGCAGTGGCTACACAAAGGCTGGCGTTGTCAGTGCATTCCACGCACTGGGGGTGGCAGGGCCTCACGTGGCACCGCAGGCCGGCATGTGCCTGGGGAGGGCTGTGGGCAGGGACAAGAAGACCCTTTACGGGGCGTTGGGAGGCCCATTCAGAGTCTTGCTGCATTCTGCCATGGAAACCCGATTCTAGGCAGAGGAGCAGACGCTGCTTTCCCAAGTGTGTGCGTGAGGCCCTGGCCCACGGTCCCCTGTCAGCACCCTGTGTGCCGTGGACAGCTGCTTCAGAAATGGAAACGGTGGGACCAGCTTTCGCCATGATCGACAGTAAGCAGGTCTTGAGATTGTCTTTGCAAACCTCTGAAGTCTGGCCAAAGGACCTTTCTAGCATATTGAAATGAGAATTTTCCTGATTTATAACACAATAAGCTAAAATTAGGAATAAAAAACATTTAAAAACTACTCTATAACAGCCTACACCGATCAATACCTCAGATTAGATTGTGGGTTTGTCACTGGACGTGGAGTGAGCTACATTTGGGGACCCTGGTGTTCAGCAATATGGAAATAACCCACGGTAAAGAGGCTGAGTTGGACACACATAGTCACCCCACTGCACGCCTCAGCAGGCTAGCCTGAATTTGAAATAAACCACTTAATTATCACAAATGTAAATGCTAAGGGACTATTTTGGCACCCAAGGGTAAGGCTGTTCATTTGTTTAATTAATTAATTAATTAATTAATGAGACAGGGTCTCACTGTATAGCCCAGACTGGCCTTGAACTCGTGATCCTTCAGTACTGACGATTATAGGCATGCACCACCACACCTGGGTCAAAGGCCATTCATTTAAAAATCTTTTATATTGAAAATACGTAATAGTGGAAAGAATTGATTCCTCAAAATTTTAAAAACCATCCCTTAGAAATTATTCTTAGTTTTAAAATTCCCATGAAAATGTCTCCCCCCAGGGACCCTTAATAACCTAGTCACCCCTTTGCAAAGAGATTGACTGTGTCTGCATCTATAATCTTTTCTTTAAGAATATTGAAGAGCATCAGAGACTCAGAACACTGATGCTTATGCTCTTGCATGAAGGACAGAGGCCCATGTGTGAATACACAGTTACCCTTCGAGCCAGCCACAATGTGAGATATCAAGGCTTTTGCAATTTTACTTCAATTTAAACCATTACCATTAGAAAGAAGCTTGTTACAGAATTTATGCTAGCCAGCCACTTAATCTTCTTCTTCTTCTTTTTTTTTTCGTTGCACAGTTTTAACACATTTTTCCCGCTCCTCTGGTTGAGCAGAACAGCTTAAGTGTCAAACCGGCTACGGCGCCTGCATGTGGGGTGCTTGGCATGACAGCCGGACTACACCTGCATCCAGGACCCACTGAGACACCGTATGGCTGGACAGGTTTGTTTGAAAAAGCGCCCCCATCGAGATTAAGTCAGGTGACTGGCACAGCAGGGGAAGAAGGGCTGCCAGAAAGTAAAACAGAGTGTCTATGAATATGAATTCCAGAAGCCCTTAGGCAATGCCAAACGTCCCACACAGATACGCCGTGCCAATGTCACACAGCCTGGAGTCTCGGGTCCAGGGGTGGCAGTCACTGGCACCCAAGAGCTCTGTAGCCCGCAGGGAAAGTCGGGCATAAATCTGCATCTGTCTCAACATTTCACGGCCATCAGGTACCATAAGAACTGCAGTGCGGACCAAACTTGGAACACAGTGGTTCTGAGTTGCCCTAGGTTATTTGATGCCACATATTCATTATTTTGCTTCTGTTCCTCATTTATCCAAAAGCTTCTTGCATTTTGAAAGGCTTTTCAGAATAAATACAATACACAAGAAGAAGACATCTTAGCAGATTTTTGAGAACACCTTCTGAATCAGGTTTTTTTTTTTTTTTAAAATTTTCTTCCCCAGAATTAGCCAAATCCCTGTGAAGTGCCGCGCCTCTGCAGTCTGAACGAACAGCTACTGGACAAAGGACAACCCCAGTGAACTACTCTCATGCCCTCTAGAGGCCATTCTGGGAAACTGGACGACCAAGAGCATTCTCTCTGGGATGCACAGTTACCCCTACATTTATATTTAAGTAATAAAACTTCCAAGATTTCATATGCAATTTAATGGGATCACAAGATAATAAGGTTTTGATTCGTTTGTCTGCCACTCCCTTCCACTGGATTCAGACAAAAGAGAACGTTTACTCGAGGCAGATTTAAATTCAGGGGTTTGTTCCCACGGCTTCCTCCTCTGCCCAGTGGTGTCATTGTACAGAAACAGGAAGCTGGCAGCACTGAGCAAGGACAAAAGGAGCAAAACCTAACGCTGAACCAGGAGTGCGGCGCAGAGGCAGAAGCAGTCAGAGCCCCAGGCACAGGGCACGAGACACCTTAGAATGTGGCATCTTGGCAGTGCCCGCGGCCAAGACATCCCGCGGACCAGTGCAGAAGGGCCTTGCGTTGCAAAGCCGCCCCCGATCACAGTCGCGCACGAGAGGAGGAGGAGGGAGTTGGATGAAAACAGCCCAAGCAGCACCCAAGGCCCGCTCCCCGGCCCGCGCCTGTTTCCCCAGGCCAAGCCCCTCGGCCACGGCGGCGCGGCAGCCTCCCCACTAGCCCCGCACACCTGCCCTCTGCTTTCCTCTTTCCGGTGAAGCTACAGCTCCTCTACTCCGCAGAGCTCACCTTGCCGGAGCCCCGCTTCGGGGCAGCCCTGTCACTGCCAAAGAAGCGCCCGATGGAGTCAAGGATGCCCGTGTCTCTGTGCCTCGGGAGGAAGCCATGCCTGGCATGGTCCATGGTACTTGCTGTGGCCAGGTACTTGGATCCGTGCCTCTGGGAGGGTCTCTTCTGTGACGCCATCACATCCAGGCCCTCGGAAGCTGCTGCCGTGTCTTCTTGGATGGTCTGGAGCTCGTCGGACTCAGAGGGCCTGTCTTTGAAGGTGTTGTCCTCCCTCCCCGGGGCATCTCGGGAAAAGAGGCGGATCAAGTGGGGGCGGCTCCTTGGGTCAGCTGGGTGGGCGTCCTGCCAGGCATTCTTTGGGTCCGCTGTGCGCTTGGAGTCTGTCACCGCCGTGTCCTCAGACGAGGTCCCATTGTTCTGCTTCGCATCTGCCTCTCCTGCAAACAACAATGAGACATGAATACGGGCCTGTGCAAAGCAGCGCATGGGACAAAGCTGCTTTCTTCCAGGGGTCTTGAACTAGCTGTCTCCTATAAAACCCACAGAATACGCGCAGTGCCCATGAGGCCCCACGGCAGCCTCACACTGCCTTTGGCCAAACCAACGTGGAACGAGTGGTGGCCTCGGTGAGGCCGTCTGCCCGAAGGCCCTGGGGTCTCTCAGTGGCTCAAGGCTCCACGCTCCCCAGTAAGACCTCCCTGGGAGTCCTGGAGAGGGGGCTAGGCAGACGCAGCAGTCGCACCAGGACTTCCCAGGACTGCCCGCTGCAACCGAGAGCCCAGGGGCGCAGGCACCTTGTGGGGCCTGGCGCACGAGTTTAACACACTGGAGCTTTTAGTTGACAAAAGGTGTTTTCAGTGAAGTTGGTAAAAATGGAACTGCCCACATCGTTTTGCAATTCATGCCTTAAAGAAACGGGGCGTTTAGAATTCTTTCTCTCCAAGATTCCACAGGAGGCCTCTCGAGTTGGAGAATTGCTTATTCAGGACCTTGGATCTGGCTTCTCCTCCGGAAGCAGCAACAATCAGAATGCTTAATACGGGAAAGGGATACCTCACGTTGTACATCATCACCTCCTCAGCCTTCCAGCAAAAGCTGAACACTTTCCTTACGAAGGGAAATATACTCATTTTGCTCTCAGATTATAGTGAATTAGGTTTAAATGAACACCAGTTAATTTTCTTCCCAAACTTCATTACTTACCTATAGAAAATATGGATTGACTTGGACTTTTCTGCTGTGCCATCCCTGTATCTACCCATCCATTCATCTATGTATTGATATTTACCCCAAAGCACCTACCTATTCATTTATACATCCACCCATCACCCACCCATTCATCCACCTGCTTGTCTATCTATCCTTCCAACAGTAACTAAAGAAAGACCTACCGAGCTTGGCCTGCAGTGGTGAATAAGGTAGGTCACTGTACCCATAATGCTCCCATTCTGCCAGGAGAGTTGGCTATTGAACAGTGTTCCTCAAAATGATAGGTCCACATGCTAACCTTGACTGCGACCCCATTTAGGAACAGAGTCTTCGAAGATGCAATCCTATTATACAGGTGGGGTCATATCACAGTCGCTTGGGCCCTAATCTAGTGACTGTTATCTTTGTAAAAGGGGAAGTTGGACTCATCTTCATTATTGCACAGTGAAGAAGCGAAGAAGGATGAGACAGAGCGTGGTGACACAAACACATGCCACAGGAAGCCACGGCACACAAGGGACACTGGCGCCATCAGGCACGGAAGAGATCTTTTTGCAGCCCTTACACACCTGATTTAGAACCTCTGGGCTCCACGGCAGTGGGAGAATAAACTGCCACTGTTTTAAGATCTTAAGCTGCGGTTGTTTGTTACAAGGTGGGCCCTTGTCACCAGCTGGGGAAGCGAAGGACAACAGCACCCAGGAAAGGGTACTGGGAGGCTGTTGGAAGGGAACACCCGAAAGTGAGTCTGAGCCCTGGGGACACTCCTGGTGGTGGGGAGTGCCACACTGAGCTGAGGGCAGGGTGGGGCCCCAG
The DNA here is from genome assembly GCA_004025085.1 of Thryonomys swinderianus. NCBI lineage: Eukaryota > Metazoa > Chordata > Mammalia > Rodentia > Thryonomyidae > Thryonomys > Thryonomys swinderianus. The sequence goes on along the minus strand of PVIC010009036.1, from coordinate 6,580 downwards.
GAGGCAGGAGAGTGGGCAAGAGCAGGTGGAGACCAGGTGGCAAAGGGAAGAGTGGGGGACCCCTCTTTCACCTGAGCAGTGTTTCTGTGTGTGGGGGGGCAGTGGAAATGCCCCGTGCACGCCCGTAGGTGCATCCATATACATATAATGTATATAAAAAGCAAAGATTTCAAACTCTTTCAGCAAGTTATACAGATGGAGAAACTGTCCCATCAATAGCACTGATCACACAGTCAATAGGTGATACATGCGGCTGATACAGGCCTTATTCCCAAAGCACTCGCTCCACTCCCATCACACGTTACAAATGTCTGCCAGGGACAAGGGACAAGGTGAACAGCAGGAAGTTAGGGTCACTCTGATCTTCTTCACTCTCCTAATAAACAGTGTCCACACCAGCCATGCCGTGTGCTTTGAAACAGGCCGCCCAATGCAGGATGGGTAGAGAAGAAAGGGTGGGAATGCCTGGTGGGACTGTTTCGTTCTTTCATAAACACTGGCTAAATTCAACTTCCTAAGGTCACTGATGTTCCCAGGATATGGACTGAATGCACTATTGCACTTTAGTGTTTGCAAAAACGACACAGTGACCACTACGGCTGGTGGAAAATTAGAGTTTCTGCAAGGATGCGAGATTGATAGTTCTAAGTTGCATGAGCAGTAGAGCAAGCTAAAGAGTCTGATATTGTAGCTGTGCTTTATATCCTATGGCTAATATAAATTAATGCAAATGTGAAAGGAAAACAATAGCTATATTGTACATAATTAAATGCATTAACAAAACACAAGAGTATCTGAATACTAATATTTTTACAACAGTTGGGCTTTGTGAGTCTGAATGCAGTTATTTGTAAGGCACAGAGAAGGCATTTGTGTCTCCAAAGTAGCTTCTCCCAGCCCATAAGAAGCCTGTGGGAAGCCTAAATTGGTGCATGTGTGGTGATTTTGGTGGGAACAAGTATAGCTTAAATGTGTCCATTAATATCGCCTTCAGTCAAGTTAAAGCACCGTCAGCTTTTACTTGGATAATATTTATGGCACAGAGCACTTGCTAACCTAGCACAGCAGTAGAAGAACACACAAAGGCCTTGATGTGTGGGGTAGCCATGACTGTTTAACCGGCTCAGATGTTATCAGAAGGCTCATCTTCGGCTGAGCCGGCTCTGGCCACGGCGGCTCCTCTTCACACGTGTCGTCTCAGGCCTTCTGTCTACTCATCCCAGCATGTGGATCATCAAGTTCTGCTGCTTCCCCTCGGGACATTTCCTACCGGCAGCAGCCTCCCGCTTCTCCACCCTTTTTTTTCTTTCTTTCTTAGTACTGGGGAAGTGCACCTGGGGCCTCTGTACTAAGCAACATTCTCAGGGATTTTAATTTTCTCTTTTAAGTTCTAGGCAGGATCTTGCTACGTTGCTCAACTGCCCAGTCTGGCCTTGAACTTGCAATCCTTCTGCCTTTGCCGCTCAAGAGCGCTGGAAGCACAAGTGTGCCCCACCACCCTAAGCCTCCTTTGGTTTTCTTACCCTCCGTGCTGGGGCCGCTGCTTCCCTGCTGTTGCTAACCCTATCCTGGATGTTCCTCTCCACAATGCACATTTATTCGTGCTGTGCTCCCCGTACACAGGTCAGCTCTGCTGCCTGCTTTTCCTGTCTGCCGACAGGCTCAAGCACGGGCCCTGTGTGAGTTCTGCTTCGATTTCTTGCCCAAAGCCCACGGCGGCAGGCCGACCACACTGCTCGGGACACACCGTGTCCTTGCGGCAGTACCAGTCACTCCTGTGGTCTTTCCTGTGCTGCCCGCTTGCTGGCCGTCGTCCCCTTGCTGGCGGCAGGGGCCGTGCCGTGTCTGCTCTCCAGCCTCGCTGGGGCCTTAAGGGCCGTGCAGTAAGTGCTTAGCGGGAAGGTGCTGGCGCTTCCTGACGCCTTCTCCGCAGGGATGTAGAGGAAGCCCAGCCCCGCTCCTTTCTTTGCTGGAAGAACCTAGATATTGGCATGATGCCTGGTAAATTATTTCTGTTTTCTCAGGTGGCACTGCGGATTGAACCCAGGGGCTTTGCCCTGAGCTACAGCCTCACTGTTTTCAAATTTCTTTTGTTATACATCAGCATCTCACTAAATTGTGAACTTGTCCGGGTGGGACTTGAGTTTGAAATCCTCTTGGCTCAGTGGCCTCCAGAGTGCTGGGATTACAGGCTGCACTACTGCATCCAGCTACACATTTATTTTCAAGTGAAATTTCTCTTAAATCGTGGCACTTTGTACACCTATAACCCGAAGACCACTGTTTTGGACAGAAATTTCAGTTTGTTAATTCTTTAGGTTACCCAAAAGGCTTTGTAACAGACACAGGCATTCTGCGTAGCTGTGAAGCACCAGGATAACGAACCCGGTTTTCAGCTCTATCCTTTTTTGGACTTGACCTCTAAACGTACACACAGACTTGCTGCTTATCCACAGATGGCCCTGTACGGCGCTAATCGACAAGCCCCAGTCCGTGCTTGCTCTGTGGCCTGCTGGGAACAAAACCAGAGCCCAGGAACACTGGATGCTGACTGTGGGTTCAGCAAGCAGAGTGGATGCCTGAAGGGGGCAGGGTCTTTGGAGATCCACAAGGACGGGCCACTGAGGCTCGCTCGATCCTCCACTCACTAGCTGACGTCCTTCACCAGCCGCTGAGTGCCGAGCAGCAGCCGTGTCTCTTTAGAGACTGGGAGGAGACCAACGACATACTTAGCTCGGGCGTCAGAGGTTCCTTTGGGCAACAGCAGAGCCTATTCCCCCCTCTATGATAGGAGGACTCCAGCATGGTTCTCACCTCTGGGTGGTTGTGCCCTGGCACTTCTCCACCCCACACCAAACATAACTGCAGAAAACTGAGAGCTAAAATGCTGTGGAGCACAAGTGCTGGCCGGGCGGAGAGGTGGCCAAGAGGTAGAGGGACTTTCTAAGCTGCCTGTCCCAGGCTTGGAACTCAGCCAGGGCTGCCTGCCACCTGCCAGCTGTAGAGACCCCAGAAGCACTTTGGGACCTCTGCACTGTAGGGGCTGAATGTTGCTGCTCTGCCCCCCTCATGGCACAGTCAGTCACAGCCTGGAACACTGGCTGTACGCAGAGCCACAATGATGGCACACGTATGTGCACAGACACACACACACACACGGCTGAGCTCAGGTAACCTCCATGACATCTGTCCATCTGACATTTCCCCGGAGCCTGTGTAAGCTCATGGAGTTATAACGCCCAGGCTGTCCAGAAACCTTCACTCATCCATCACTGGGCTATAACCAGCGCATGGCCCGAATACGTGTTTGTACGAGATAATCTCAAATAAATTCGTGATGATAAAGCAAGTAGTGTCCTGTAAACACTTTTATCATGATTTAACTTATGGTGTGCTTCCTATGCTCTGTTCAGTTGATTAGGTATCATACGCTACAATACGCTTTCACCCATGCTCTGTGTGTACATGTGTGCCATGCAGGGTTGTGTGTGTGTGTGTGTAGAAGAGAACCACAAAGAGAAAGAGAGACAGACAGACAAAAGACAGAAAGAGAGAGAGAGACAGTATGGATTTACATTCCTGCACAGACCCCAGATCCATAAACCTGGTGCTTGGGGTGGAGCCCTAATTCTGCTTTGTTTTTAACAGTCAGATGGTGACCAGCTATTCATGCCATAACAGGTCTCCACTCCTGTCCAAGCACCAGGAGGGGCAGCTGCACTGCGGGCTCCTTAACACAACACCACAGGTGACCTTGACCACTCGCTCCATCTCAGACCTTGCCATGACCTTGAGCCTGCCGCTGGCTTGGTTTGGAGCTTGTGTCACAACTGCTGCTGGCTGGCAGGCCACCGTGTCACCTCTTGGAGGCCAGCTGCTTACCTGCCACCAGTAGCACCCAAGTGCACAGCTTTCCCACAGTCTGCTGCTCTCCCCTGGCCGTGGGAGGCCGAGTCAACACACACAGGTGAAGGCTGCGGGAGTGAGGGCCACCCTGGGCAGCTGGCTCTGCCTCTAGGTTTGTGGTTTGTGCTACAGGCTGTGGGTTTCAGGTCAACTGGGATAGACAGTGTTTACTTAGCAGCTGAAATCATGGCTGCATTGCTCAGAAAGCCAGAAGGAAACATAGTACGGAGATCATCCTTCCTGTAGTACACATCACACACTGAATCCTAACGGAGAGGACTTCCACACATGAGACAGGAGGGTGACTTTTTTCATTACAGTTAATGTTTTGTTCTATGATTATTCTTAAGGTATTACACCTAAGAATCATTCGAATGTAATTTCACCAGGAATGTTTAGAAAAATTACACATTCCTAGCCCATCAGATCTTAGAGCCAATGGAAATGATTATAGCTCATGTAATGTGATGGTTTTCCAATAACAAACTTTATAAATCCTCATTGTCAGCTGGTTTTATTTATACTGTACTATGGCTCCCATAGACTCTCATTCAAATGGGGGACTCTCAGATTTTAGGACCAGTAAAATATTAACACTTTGGGGTATGCAGGGTGGGCTTTTTTATGCCACCTGGGAATACAAGGTTTCTTTTGTCAGTTAAGATTAACTAAAAACCAAGTTTGCATAGCACTGGGGTTTGGAATCAGAGGACTAGAAAGGGATCCTCTCAGGATAAAGGCTGGAAATGCATTAGGCTTCATGGAAGCTACACTGTGGAGAGATCATTTTTTCACCTGCCTTTGAGAGGATGCATCTGCCATGCAGGCTCCTGGATCCACCAAGCTGGAAGGCTGGAGGCTGCTCTGGTTTCTGTCAGGGCCTCAAGGGCAGGGACCAGCCAGGGTGAGCGGGAGGAAGACCTGCGTCTCTCATGGATGGACACTGAGATCCCACTGGCTGGCCCTGTGCAAAAAATCTAAACTCTGCCAGCCACATGGCCACTGCTGCAACTTACAAGTATCCTTTTACCACAGACCGCTAGAAAATTCCCCACAGAAGGGCTCTTGGGAATCACTTTCCACATATATTGCTTTTTATGTGATACCCATGACAGAAATGAAGTGGGCTCATTCATTTTGAGAGGTTAAAGAGAAAACAGACTCACTGATTTTTTTATACATTTCAACTTGGTTTTCTAATTGCTTTGGAGGGATGTCTAGTTAGGTTGTTGATCTAAGTACAATTTTGGTTAGTTTTGCGTGTTTTGAATGTCTGTAAAATTACCACACACAGTCATACACATGGTCACAATGAACTGATTTTGGACTTAATGGGTTTCTCCACAGCAGGGCCCTGCCCTCCCAAACAGCCTCTTTCCTGTGTAGGAGGGCAGCCCACCAATGGGAGCTCACCCCAAATGCCCTCCTCTCTTGGTTCTTTTTTGAGAACCTCATATCCCAACACCTAAGGAAAACTTGGTGTTCATAACACAAGCAGGGAGAACAAGGCTCCCTGGAGACTTGGGAGCCAGGTAGAAGCCTCCTGGATGGGGGTGGTCCTCTTGCTGTCCCTACCTGTATGTCCCAGTCTTGACTAACTTGCCACTGGTGCCCCGAAACACAGCACCTATCAGAGACCTCTGAGTGCATGGACTGTTCATGTGAGGATACCGCACGGGAAATGTGTGGAGTGGGGCAGCCGCTTGGGGCCTGGGAGCCTTTCACCCAGTGATAGGGTGTCTTGACTACTTTTATCAGAAATTCATACACAGGCGGAATTCAGAGGAATTGTTGGGTGGTATTCTGAATGATTTCCTCTTAGAGGCATCTGAGGTCTGGTTATATGGCTTACAGCCATTTTAGTAAGTATTACCCAAAATAAATCCCTACACCCGCATGTGCCAGCATATGCCATTTCTCACAAGTGTACAGATCCATCCCTCAGTAGTAACGCCAAGAGACAGCATGAAATGGACCAGCAAAACCATTGTTGTGGAACCTAGAAATGTGGCAAAATCTTTAATTATTTGGATGTGTTTTGTGTTTTTAAACTGCCTTTCTTTCCTTTGCAATCCTAAGGGCCGAACCCATGGTTTTCACATGAGATACATCCCCAGGCCTCCTTTTAACTTTGACAGAGTCTAAGTTGTCCATGCTGTGCTTGCAATTCTCCTGCCTCGGTCTCTCAGAGTAAACGGGTGCTATGAAGACATGTATTTTTTCAAGTATTTTTCATCAGATGGCTGCCAAAGATACAAAGGCTCCCAAAGGCACTGTATGGTCTGCTTCCCTGGGTGCTCCTGTACAAGCTCGCTCTTCTGGGGGTCGGCTGTCAGGTAAGGTAAAACCTGCACAGCCATGCGGAAGTCTTCATGGCTCTGCCTCTTCTCAGCAGAAGAGATTCGGAGTCTGCAGCACCTTCTTTATAGCCAGGAAACTCAAAGAAATATAAAGATGGTGATAGAGAGTTTAATACCAATTGCCTACCACTTTAGTTCTGGCATCTTAAAGATAATAACTAAAAGAAATAACCAAACAAATCAAGAGAAAGTGATAGTCTTTCTTTCTTTTTCCTTCCTTCCTTCCTTCCTTCCTTCCTTCCTTCCTTCCTTCCTTCCTTCCTTCCTTCCTTCCTTCCTTCCTTCCTTCCTTCCTTCTCTCTCTCTCTCTCTCT
>PVIC010009035.1:0-46606 GCA_004025085.1 Thryonomys swinderianus | reverse complement strand
CTTGTGCTTGCCAGACAGGCACCAGAACCACTGGCCTTTGTATAAATATTTTAATTCCCATATTACTGACTGAAAATTCAGAGGTATTAAATACCTCACAGAGGGTTGTGGAATTTTTGAATCTAGATCGAGTTTCATCTCTGGACCACATTTTAGTCAGGAACAGAACAGGAGATTGGCAAACCCATCTTTCAGAGGGAAAGGCTAAGCCACATTTCAGGGCCAGAGATTTAGCTCAGTGGTTCCGATGCCTGCCTAGCAAGCACAAGGTTCCTGGTTTGATCCCTGGTAACCACATATAACAATACTGGGCATGGCCACAATGAGCAATCAGTACCACGTACCACAAATGCCAGGTGTGATAGCTCAAGCCTGTAATCCCAGCACTCAGGAGGCAGAGGCAGGAGGATTGCTGAGTTCTTGAGGCTTGGTTGGGCTACACAGTGAGCTCAGGGCCAGCCTGAACTACAAAGTGAAACCCTGTCTCCAAAAAAAAAAAAAAGGACATTTCAGAAATATGAAAACAAGCTGGGCATGGGAATATATGCCTGTAATCCTAGCATGTAAGAGGCCGAGTGAGGCAAAGGGGATTGTAGTGAGCTTGAGGCTGGCCTGGGCTACACAGTGAGTTCAAGGTTAACCACTACACAGCAAGCCCCAGTCTCAAAAACAACAAAAGGAAATATCCAATCAGATGAAAGCTGATCTTTCTGCAGATGCCCTGCTGTCCTGGACCCAACCTTCCGGCTGCTCCTAGTCACAAGCGCACCAGGAAGGTACAGAGTCACCCCGCCTCTGCTTGCACAGCCATCAGCGAGGTGGCTGCTGCCGGGAGAAGCCTGTGTCGAGTGGGAGCAGCGGCCTCAGATTTCCTGAGGTGCCGAGAAGCAGACACCACTGCACAGGTGAGTCGGCGAGGGAGGCACGGGTCTAAAGGGCACTGTCTCGGCACCCCCAGTACTGCCCAGGCTGGCCCTGAACTCGCGGGCCCAGGAGGCCCCTCTCTGAGCATTCCAAGAACTGGGATAATAGCTGTGCACCACCAGGTCTGGACTCGCAAGTCTTTGTGGAAAAATAATTGAACACATGAAGTTTGTGTTACACTCTTTGGACACGTGGTGGCGTTCCCGGGTGGGCAGCTCAGGTGTGGCCCAGGGTGGAGGTTACCCAAACAGAGGCACAGAGCCTCCACACCTCTCCTGAGGGGCCCCCCTGCAACCCCACTTCCTGCCACAGCCGGGTCTCCCGGCTGGGTGGACCTGGGTGTCCACCTACGAGCCGCCTGAGGCGCCCTTCATTGGAGTTTGTTCATTAACTCTTGTAAAATGCAGAAAACAAGGCTGGCTTCGCAGGACTCAGGAAATCATTACTCTCAAGCTTGGGGACTTTGTCCCGTACTGTCAGCTTATTAATTGAGCATTCACCCTGCAGCTGACCTGAAAACCCCTTTCCGGTGGGCGCCCCTCAGGTGGGACAGACCACTCAAGGTCTGGTGTGGCGCTTGTGCGCTCTGACGCGCAGGGGGCGGCTCACAGCGCGGTCAGGACTACACGGCGAGGCCCTGCCTCAGGAAGCCGATTAAGAGCTCTGCCATGGGTCAGTGCGCATTCGTTCTAACTCCGAGTTTCAAAGGCCTCTCTACGTACAGCAAAGCAAAACAGAAATTACTTCCCAACTCTCCACTGGTCTAACATACGCCAGAAACCTAGAAAGCACGTGACCTATGTGTGTTATCAGGAGGGGTGTAAGGCGGACAAGGTGGCATCGCGCTGTGGTGCGCCCGCAGCTCGCTGAGGCCTGGCTGGCAGACGTGGCGGCAGGGGCTGTGTGTGGGTGTCCCGGTGGGCTACTGCCCCGACACCCCTCCCGTGAAAAACCCCTCCTGATCTGTGGGGTGTCACTGCTTACAATTCTTTTTTTTTTTTTGAGACAGGGTCTCCCTTTGTAGTCCAGGCCGGCCCTGAGCTCACTATGGAGCCCAGGCAAGCCTGGAACTCAGCGATCCTCCTGCCTCTGCCTCCGGAGTGCTGGGATGACGGGCGTGAGCCACCACGCCCAACACTGTGGTATGTGGTATGGTAGGCGTGAGTCACCACGCCCAGCATTGTATGTGGTGACCGGGATCGAACTCAGGACCTTGCACTTGCGAGGCTGGCGCCGGAACCACTGAGCTAAATCTCCGGCCCGCTGCTTACAATTCTTATGTCACTTTACACACAAGCTTGTCTCTTCGATCCTTCTAACTACCCAAAGAAAAAGGAAAAGACAATGTTGAACAGTGAAGCTTTCTCAAAAAAAGAAGAAAAAACCCATGTGCTGCCCATTTTCTGGATGCAGGCCGTTACTGAGGAAAGGCAGATCTGCTGGTCCCCGGGTCAGCTGGGCTAGTGCTCATGTGTCACTTTCTCACTGGGCCACAAACTCTGCACCATTCATCCACCAGGGCACCTGGCAGATGTCAGCGCTGGGCCAGGGGCTACCGCTCCTGGCCTGCTGTGGTCTGAAGTCCTGCCCCGCAGTTTGTGATGAGGTCAAAAGGTTCAGAGCGATGGAGCTCAGCACAGCCCCTCACACGGACAGCCGCGGCCCATGTGGTGAAGAGCCATGCTCTAGAGCGACACAGGGGCCTTGGGTCCAACCCTGCCGCGCAGCTCACCAACCCTGCATTTCCTTTTCTATAAAAGCGGGGATCAGGGATGGGGATTTAGCTCAGTGGTTCCGGTGTCTGCCTAGCAAGTGCAGGGTCCCAAGTTTGATCCCCAGTAACCACATACCACAGTGATCGACGTGGTGACTCATGTCCACCAGCAATCAGGACCACACACCACAGTGCAGGGCGTGGTGCCTCACACCTGTCATCCCAGCACCCGGGGACAGAGGCAGGACGATTGCTGTGAGTTCAAGGCCTGCCCTGGCCACACGGTAAGTTAAGGGTCAGCTTGAACTACATAGTGAGACCTTGTCAGAAAGGAAAAATCTGGCTTCCTGTTTTGCAGTTTCATGGAAGAGGTGTAGTGTGCCATGGGCGTGGCAGTGCAGCCTACACCGCAGGACTGCAGGAGCTGGGACACGGGAGGTGAGCGGCTAAACAGACCTGGGACTTCTGGAGATGAAGCTGGCGGAGAGGGCCACAGCCTAGCACCAAGGCCTCTGCGGCACAGGGCGAAGGTGGCTCCTGGTAGCTCAGGAAGCTGCAGCTGCCCGGCTGCCAACAGCAGGCCTACGGGCTGATCTGGGGCCGCTGCGCCAAGGGCCTCCACCCACACCTCTGTGGAAGTCACGGGCTCCCTCTGCGGGCCTGGGCTGGATCACAGACACCTTTGGGTGGCAGGGTGGGGCCCATGGAGCCAGTCTGGAAGGTGCCAGTCAGAACTGCTCCTTGGCACGTGATGCTACGGGTGGCAATCTGGACCACATGCACGGCCTCTCACGGCAGCCCAGCTCTGTGTCAGGCTCGGCACACAGATGGGGGGAGGGCGCTCCCAGGGCCTCGGGGTCTCTCCCAGCCCCGCTCCGAGGCCTGCTCCAGCGCATTCACTGCATTTCTTGCTTCATTATGAGGTACACACCTGGAATCTTAAGCTATCAGGAAGCTGAGGCAGGAGAACCTCGAGGCCAGGCTGGGTAGCTTTCTGAGATCCTGTCTCTGCTCTTTGTAAAGGGCTGGGATGTAGCTCAGGGGTGGAGCACTTGCCTGGCCTGCGTGAGGCCTTGGGTCCAACCCTCAGCACCGCAGCGCGGAAGACCGTATCCCTACTTGGCTGTGCTATCCTGAGACTGGGCGCTCACCTTCGCGTCTCTGGTGCCGGCCACAGCTGTGGCCCTGGGAGCGGCCTGCAGAGCTCAGCTCTGCCAAGGCTCAATGAGGCCTGGTCCAAGACGGGACGGGTGGGCAGGTTCTCCTGGTCCTGACCCAGGCTGGAGTTCGGTAACTGGCTCTTTGCCTCTGCTCGCTCTCCTTCAGGCCCCTTTTAAAGATTTTCCAATTAATCCTCCTGAGTGTGGGCGGCCGAGCCGGCCAGAGCTGCAGGCCGAATGGGAGCTCTTAGACAGCGGCCTGGGCTGCAGACACTTTCCTTCCACCTGACTGGCCTGAGCTGAAGGCTGCTCTTCCCACACACGGCTCAAGTCAGATCCTTCGCACAGGAATCACTTTCCAAATGATTAGCTTGAACGATGGCAGCAAATCCTCACATTGCGCCCAGAAAGAAACTGGCAGGAGCCAGGCATGGTGACACGTTTGTAATCTCAGCACTTGGGAGGCTAAGGCAGAAGGATCACTGTGGATTCAAGGCCAAACTCACACAGTGAGACTGTCTCAAAGAGCAGGAGGGCAGGGGTGTAGCCCACCACAAACACAAAGGAAGGAAAGGGTGAAGGGTGTGCTGTGCTGCCCCGGCTCTGGGTGGCCTCTCCTATCACAGCCAGCTCCAGCTCCAGTGCTCTTGTCGAACAAAAGCAGACTGTGAGTCACTGAAGCCTCCAGGAACCACAGGAGCTGGATGAACTCTCCGAGCACCTGAGCAGAGAGGACCACCTATAGGTGCCCAGGGCACCGGGGCACCGGCCACAGCCTTGCCGGCTCGGGAGGCTGGGAGGCGTCAGCCCAGCAGGCCTGTCCTACCTCCCACCTCCCTGAGCAGGCCTCCCCTCGGGAGCTCAGGGGTGTGGGTCCTCGCTGGAGCTGTGACTGCAATGTCCAAGGGGCTGGCGAGTCACTTCACAGTGAGAGGAAGCCTCACCATCTCTCAGTGTCTTCCACACTACAGAGAACAACGAAGTTCTCCAGAGGTAACCTTTATAAATCATCCTGATAAATGTCTGTTTTTGTTTTTTGAGACAGGGTCTCACTTTGTAGTTCACGCTGGCTCTGAGTTCACTAGCCTTGGCAAGCCTCGAACTCAGCAATCCTCCTGCCTCTGCCTCCTGAGTGCTGGGATAACAGGCGTGAGCCACCACGCCCGGCATTGTGGTATGTGGTGCTGATTGCTGGTAGGTGTGAGTCACCAGGCCCAGCATTGTTCTATGTGGTTACTGGGATGGAACCAGGGACCTTGCACTTGCTAGGCAGGCACCAGAACCACTGAGTGAAATCTCTGGCCCCTCTTTTTTTTTTTTCCCCCAAAGTTTTTTTTGTGTGTGTGCCTGGGATCAAACAGGGGACCTTGTATTTGCAAGGCAGGCACTGGAATCATAGAACTAAATCCCTGGCCTCACCCTGCTTATTTTATTTTTTTGAGACGGGGTCTCGCTTTGTAGTTCAGGCTGACTCTGAGCTCACTATGTAGCCCAGGCAAGCCTGGAACTCAGCAAACCTCCTGCCTCTGCCTCCTGAGTGCTGGGATGACCGGCATGAGCCACCACGCCCAGCTCCCTGCTTATTTTTTTTTTTTTTTTTTTTTTGCTTTTTGAGACAGGGTCTCGCTTTGTAGTTCAGGCTGGCCCTGAGCTCACTATGGTGCCCAGGCAAGCCGCCGTGAACTCAGCAATCCTCCTGTCCCTGCCTCCCGAGTGCTGGGATCCCTGCTTATTTTTAAAAGATAGGGTCTCACTATGCTGCCCAGACTGGCTCCAAGCACCCGCCCTCCTACAGCTGCCAGGCAGCGGGGACTACACAAGTGTGCCACTGCTCCTGGCTTCCTTTCCTCAAGACACTTAATCTGAAAACAAAGCACCCTATTTTTCTCATTAGACTCCAATCTCAATCCCCATCTTCTCAGGCCTGTGTGCTTAAAGGAAACATAAATGTGAAACTTCAAGCAAAGCAAGAGTGATGATGATTTCTCCTGAGTCCAAGGGTCCAGAGAGCACGGCGTGCCTGGGCCAGAGACTCCTGGAGAAAATGGGGAGCCTTTCTGTGTCCATGCCCCAGGCTGGGACATCTCTGTGCTGGGCGAGAAGGCGCCGCAGGGGAGCAAACGCCCAGCAGAGCAGGTGGCTCAGCAGGCAGCCAGCGGCTGGCCAGGGAGCAGCCGGAGCGGGCAGATGCACAAATTTAATTTACATAGCAGCCACGTGGGGCCCAGATGGGCTGGGTGGGGCCGGGCAGACTCTGAAACCCAAACGGTTCCTCTAGCCCCTTCCCTCTGGGCACAGTCCTCAAAAGCCCTCAGATGCGGCCCCACCGTTGTGTACAGGACGCTCCACTCAGAGAGAGATCTGGTATGAGGCTGTCCCCAAGGCAAGGGAGGCCGTGGCCTGGAGCCAGAAGCCCAGGCGGTGTCCGAGGCACAGTCTGCACAGCCAGCAGGTGGCCTAGAGAAAGCCTTCCCGGCGGAACTGCTCCTGGAGAAGGGCGCGGTACTGGTCAAAGCCCCCCTCGACCCTCGTGATGCCTCCTCCTTCGCATACCCACAGCTCGCGGCACACCAGCTGGATGAAGCGCTCGTCGTGGGAGACCAGGATCACGCCGCCCTGACAGGAGAGGGCAGGACAGTGTCGGGCGCGGGCGCCGAGGCCAGGGAGGGGCGGGCGGGGCAGGCGGAGGTCACACTCACTCGGAAGCTGTTGAGTGCGCGGCCGAGGGCCTCGATCGTCTCCATGTCCAGGTGGTTTGTGGGCTCATCCAGGATGTAGAAGTTGGGGCTGGAAGGCAACAGGCGTGGGCATTTATGGGGTGAGAGAGCACAGAAGAAAACACACCTTTTGGTGGCAAGATGACGAGCAGGGACCCGGGGGGCTCACCAGGGCATGGTCATCTGAGCGAAGGCCACCCGGCTCTTCTGGCCCCCAGACAAGCTGGCGACGGGGCGCATGGCCAGCTCCCCGGAGACGCCGTACCGACCCAGCTGGTGGCGATACTCCTCCTCTGGCAGGCCTGAGGACGCGCCAGCGTCAGTGCAGCCAGCCCGGCTCCCAGCCGGGCCCACTGTGCACAGACCCCAGGGAGGCCTCCAGCTCGGGTGCAGCCACACGCACCTGGGAACCTGCGCGCCAGCAGCTCCACGGCACTGATGTTCAGGTCCAGCTGCTCCACATGGTGCTGGCTGAAGTAGCCAATCTTCAGGTTCCTGCAGGCACAGCAGAGGCGGCGGCGCTGCTGAGGGCCGCGGGATGTGGGTGTGCGGGAGCGCGGCCCGGAGGCTGCCTTACCTGTGGGCGTGTCTGATGCCGCGGACGGGCGCCAGCTCCCCCAAGAGCAGCTTCAGCATGGTGGACTTCCCAGACCCATTCTCCCCGACCTGCGAGAAGCGCGAGGATGGTCATGGGCGTCGGGGCGTGGGGGATGGAGGACAGGCCGGCGACTGGACCCATGCCTGGGCAGCTATGCAGGTAAGGGAGCCAGAGACGCCCAGGGGCCAAGTGCGGTGGACTGACTTCTGCCCATTACTATGTAAGGCAGATGTTTCCTTCCTTTTGAAGAGGAGGAAAATATTTGGTAACCTGCCAGCGCATGGCATAGCCAGGACCTGAAGTCTCACCCTGAAACCCAGGCTCCTGCCTTCACGCCACACAGCCAACTCAGAACTGAGCCCAGGAAGGTAAAGTGCTGCGCTAGGACGCACAGTATCCAGGCAGGCGGCCTCTCTGAGGGCGGCCCCAGAGGACAGGCAGGGGCGGTGTCAGGGCCGCACCACCCCACCCCCGTCCGACTGACTCCTGTCCCCAAGGCCCTCCTCCTACGGCCCAGCATCTGCCCACATCACACCCAGGAAACAGAGACACAGCAACCGTACCACACATATTCGAGACTCCAAATCAGCAGAGACCGACAGGCGGCTGAAGATGACGTGCTCAGGATCATAGTGGAAGTCCACCTCATCGAGCTGCAGAACTGGCGGTGAGAACTTCTCAAACCCATCCGGGAACCTGTGGGAGCTGCAGGTGAGGAACCCAGTGGTGGCCAGAACAAGAGCTTCCCACAGCCCCCGGGCTTGGCACTTACTTCATGACCACCTCCTGTTCCTTGTCCACTGGTTTCAGCTCCGGTCTGAAGGGAGAGATGGGACAGACTAGGTTTATGACGTCAGAAAACATGATGGCCAATGCTGGTTAGAGAACCTGTCTAGCCTATGTGAGGCCCTGGGTTCCGTTGAAATAATGACAAAGAAAAAACTTAAAACCATCTTGTGCAGCAATAGAAACTCAAAGACAAACTTTACAAAAGGTTTGTGGTCCTCCTACCCAATTAATATTACCCCAAGAGTACAATGTTTTAGTTCACTATTGGCTGAAAAAGAGAATCACCTTTCTTTTTTTTTTTGAGATGGGGTCTTACTTTGTAGTTCAGGCTGGCCCTGAGGTCACTATGTAGCCCATTCAAGCCTCAAACTCAGCAAGCCTCCTACCTCTGCCTCCTGAGTGCTGGGATTACTTATAGGCATGAGCCACCAACCTGGCATTGTGGTATGTGGTACCAGGGACCGAACTCAGGACTCTGCACTTCCTAGGGAAGGCACGCCAGAATCACTGAACTAAATCTCTGGCCCAAGAATCATCTTTCTTGTAGCATGTTGAAAACTTTGTTATTTTTGTAGTGCTGGGATGGAGACCAGGGCCTTGGGCACGATAGGCAGGTGCTCTCACAATGGCTACAACCCCTGCCCTTCTGTGTGGCTAATATACTGTGATGGTCCTACATCACAGAGTTCTAAACTATGTGAAGTTAATCTCTCCAAACTCCTAGAAAGGCTGCCTCCAGATTGAACCCCAATGTGCAGTATCATTAACCATGAAAAGAATGTGAATGGAAGCAACAAGAGCTCACTAAGTATGAATCAAACATGGCAGTGCACTTCTGTAATCCCCGTATCTGGGAGGGTGGGGCAGGAGGGTCGCTGCTGTGAGTCTGAGGCCAGCCTAGGCTACAGAGCAAACCCTTATCTAAAAAAAAAAGAAACAACAAAAAAAAACTTCACTGTGACTTCACACCCAAATAAACCAGGTAAAACTTTAAAGCGTTAAGACCTAGCATTGAAAGGGCTGGAGGGTTAGCTCAGTGGTTCCGGCGCCTGCCTCCCCAGCGCAAGGTCCTGAGTTTGATCCCTGGTAATGACATACAATGCTGGGCATGGAGACTCACAGCCCACCAGCAATCAATACCACATACCACAGTGCCAGGTGTGGTGGCTCATGCCTGTCATCCCAGCACTCCGGAGGCAGAGATAGGAGGATTGCTGAGTTGAGATTTGCCTGGGCCACATAGTGAGCTCAGAGCCAGCCTCTAGTACAAAGCGAGACCCTGTCTCAAAAAAAAAAAAAAAAAAAGACCTAGCATTGACAGAGATATGGATAAATTGCAGCTCTGTCTAATGCTGAAGGAAATGTAAAAATAGTACTTTTATTTTTGAGACAGGGTCTCGCTTTGTAGTTCAGGCTAGCCCTGAGCTCACTATGTAGCCCAGGCAAGCCTTGAACTTAGCAATCCTCCTGCCTCTGCCTCCCAAGTGCTGGGATTACAGACATGAGCCACCATGCCTGGCCAATACTTTTATTTTTAAAAAGTAGTCTGGGGGCCGGAGGGTTAGCTCAGTGGTTCCAGCGCCTGCTTCTCAAGTGCAAGGTCCTGAGTTCAATCCTGGTAATCACATACAATGCTGGGCGTGGAGAATCACGCCCACCAGTAATCAATACCACATACCACAGTGCCGGGAGTGGTGGCTCACGCCTGTAATCCCAGCACTCGGGAGGCAGAGACAGGAGGATTGCTGAGTTCAAGGCTTGCCTGAGCTACATAGTAAGCTCAGAGCCAGCCTGAACTACAAAGCAAGACCCTGGCTCAAAAAAAAAAAAAAAAAAAAAAAAAAAAAAAAAAAAAAAAAAAAAAAAAAAAAGCAGTCTGGCAAAGCCACAAGTTAAATATGAATTTGCCACACATATCAGCAAATCCACTCTTAGATGTACACTCAGATATAATAAAACATATACCTACCCCAAAACTTGTACTTAAATGAGCATTTTTATTTGGACATAGGGTCTCACTCTGCAGTTCAGATTGGCCTCCAATTCACTATACATCCCAAGCTGGCCTTAACTCAATCGAGGTCATCCTCCTGCCTCAGCCTCCCAAGTGCTGGGATTGCAAGTGTGCGCCACCTCACCCAGCAAGAGTATTTTCCATACCAACTAAAATGGAACAACCCAGGCTTATCACCTGATGAATAATAAATAAATGCTGACAGCCTCACTTGGGCACAGTATGCAGCTGCACACAGGGTGAAGTACTCGTGTGCCATAAGGACAGTCCTGGGGATAACAACAATCACACTCTGATGACTCTACTTCTATTCAGACTCCACAAGAAGCAAACACACACACCCACAAGTAGACTGGTGGTGGCTGGGCAGGGCCAACCCTCCAGGAGTAGTGCAAAACATTCTGCTCTCTGTGGAAGGGGAGAGTATCAAAGTATGTTCCTTGGCAGAAGGGGCCTAGAATGGGGGCAGGACAAAGAGGTGGCCTGAAAAATGCAGGAAGAGGGCTGGGGATTTCACTCAGTGGTTCTGGCATCTGCCTGGCAAGTGAAAAGTCCAAGTTCGAGACTCCCCCCACATCACAGTGCTGGGCCCGGGGGCTCACACCTGTAATCCTAGAACTTGGGAGGCACAGACTAAGCTGGGCTACATGGCGGGTTCAGGGCCAGCCTGAACTACAAAGTGAGACCCTATTTAACAAAAAAATAAATAATAAAAATAAAAAGGAATGTAGCTCAGTGCACAGACCCTGGGTTCAACCTCTATTGCCACCCCCCCCAAAAAAAAAACCAATAAAAATCAAAATTACAGGGCCGGAGATTTAGCTCAGTGGTTCCAGCGCCTGCCTCCCAAGCGCAAGGTCCTAAATTCGATCTCAGTAACCACATACAATGCTGGGTGTGGTGACTCACGCCCACCAGCAATCAATACCACACACCACAGTGCCAGGCGTGGTGGCTCACGCCTGTCATCCCAGCACTCGGGAGGCAGAGGCAGGAGGATTGCTGAGTTCGTGGTGGCTTGCCTGGGCACCATAGTGAGCCCAGGGCCAGCCTGAACTACAAAGTGAGACCCTGTCTCAAAAAAAAAAAAATAATAAATAAAAAAAACACAAAATTACAAAGGAGGAAGAAATGAAGAGAGCAGGAGGAGTCAGAGCTTGGCCAAGGACTCTACTCACAGCTTTTCCAGCATCTTGAGTTTACTCTGCACTTGAGAGGCCCTGTTGGCGTTGTAGCGGAAGCGATCGATGAAAACCTGTGGGAGGAGGGCAGGGACTGATTAGCCTCTGGTAGCACCCCAGCTCCGACACCCATGGGGGACGCACAGCCCTACGGGCCCCATACCTGGATGTGCTGGCGATACTGCTGCTGCGCCTCGTACTCACGCTGCTGGTTGAGAAGCCGCTCCTGCTTGCTCTTGATGAAGGTCTCAAAGTCTCCCCGGTAACCGTCTAGCCGCTGGCTGTGCAGGTGGATGATGTCTGTGGCAATGGCATTCAGGAAGTTGCGGTCGTGAGAGACGACTAGGATTGTGGAGGGCCAGGTCTGAGGGTTCACAGGACGGGAGTCAGCTCCTAGGCCCCGAGGGTCTTGGAGCCTGACCTTCCTCAAACCCACTCCACAACCTTTCCTGAACTCACCTGCAGGTAATTCTCCAGCCACAGGATGGCCCTGACATCCAGCATGTTTGTGGGTTCTGGAGGAAGTAGGGGAGCATGCATTTGGGATTGAAGAGCTGGAGAACTCGGAAGAGGATGCTATCCTCCCTCCCCACCTTAGAGTCTTCAAACTCACCATCCAACAGCAAAAGGTCTGGCCTACAAGAAAGGACATGTGGCGTGGGTTTCAGGCCCCTGGCTCATTGTCATGTTCCAAGGGCTAGCTTCCACGACTCCCTGTACAGGCCCAAGAAACTCACCTAGCAAACAGGGCCCGGGCCAAAGCCAGTCTCATCCTCCAGCCACCTGAGAACTCCCTAAAGACAGACAGACAAATCACTTTAGGGCTGGGTATTCACCAAGGCAAACAAGAGCAGAGTCTGCAGTGTTCAGAGCCGAGATCAGTGACTCACCGAGTGGGCTGCTGCTGCATCTTAGGGGAAAAGCCAAGCCCAGCAAGAATGACGGATGCTCTAGGAGTGAATTGAAGGATCCGGTTGGAATAGTTTATAGGACGCAAAAAGGGAAATTTAAGGGAGAGGGGGCGACCTGAAATACCTGGCTGGTGCCTTATCGGCCTCAATCTCCTCCAACTTAGCATAGACTTCAGCCAGCTGTGCAGCTTCTGCGCTCTCTGCCCTGGGAAGGAGCAACAGCAACCAGGCTAAGCCACACCCATCTAGGAGGACGTCCTATACCCTATAACCATCACTGGCTGCCTGTTTCCAGGACAGAAACAGAACACAGGAAGGACTTGCCTGAAGAAGCAAGGGCAAAGCACACTCTGGGGATTACCAGAGGCCTACGAGAATCATGGGCTGTGACAACATGATGGGGACTCTGAAGGGCACTTATAGGTACTCCTCAGCCCGGAGTCTGGGGCCTAGAGCTCGGAGCCCGCACCTGCCCGCAGCAATCTGGGCGCTGAGCTCCCGTTCCCGCCGCAGCAGACCCTCTCGTAGACTGTCACTCTCTAGCACACTCTGCAGGGCAGGAGTGTCATCCCCGGCAACCTCCTGCTCCACATGCAGCACGGAGATGTGGGCTGGAACCCGCAGGCTCCGGGTGGCCAGCATCTTCAGCAGCGTCGTCTTCCCCAGCCCGTTCCGCCCCACCAGCCCGTAGCGGCGGCCCCAGGCCAGGTTAACATCTGCTCCAGCCAGCAGCACCCTGCAGGAGGGGCAGGAGGGAGACCAAGGGAGCAATGGAAACAGGGTCACAGCAAGCTTAACAGAAAAACCCTAACGTTGATTTTGGCCCCATTTTCTTTCTCCAAATCCTCCCTTAACTGGGATAAAGAAAAAGCACTGCTTGAGCTGGGGATTTTGCTCAAGTGGTTCCACATCTATCTTGGAAGTGCAAGGGCCCGAGTTCGATCCCCAGTACCGCAAAAAAACCCAAACACACACACACAAAACCCAAGAAAAGCACTGCCACCCACGCTCACCTATCACCAAAAGACACATCAAAGTTCTCAATTCGCACATCATAGGACTTGTTCTTGCCAGATGATTCCAACCGACTCTCCTTTCTGCTACCTGCCTGGCTGGCTGATGCCTCTTCCAGGACTCTTAAAGGGAGAAATGCCGAATTTAGGGCTCTCAGACCCTTCTCTCCTGCTCAGTCCTCTCCTGAGCCCTCTTCCCTGAACTCACAGAGGGTTGCTGGTCTTCAGCGTGTCCTTCTCGGAACGCTTCTCCTGTTTGGCCTTTAGTCGTGCCTCTGCCTTTTCTAGCTTCTTTGCGTTCACCGTCTAAGTGAATTCCAAACACAACCATCTTACTCTAGGGCACAGGCCCAGAGAAAACGGCTCAGGTAAACCCTCACCGCTTATTCAGGCAAAGAGATTCAACAGTCAGGGAAAGACACAAACCAGCAATCCCTCTTCCCCAGGCAGACCGCTCCTACCCCTCCAGATACATTCCCCTCCCTCTCTCCCTTCTCCTCACCGAGGACTGTTCTCTCTTTAGCAGCCCCGAAAGTTTCATGTCACAGTCTGTAAGTGATTTAAAAAAAGCAGTGACCTTCTCCCTGAAGAAAAGGAAACTAATATTTCAACTAATAAGAACCGAGCACACAGAGAGACATTTTAAAGAAAGTATTACAACCCTGGGGATGCAGAAGTTGAGGCACACAAACAACTCTTCAAGTTGCAAAATAAGAGGGATGGGGGTAGGGACGAGGGTGGGGGAGGGGTGTTAAGCCAAGTCTGTCCAACTCTAAAGCCCATATGCTTCCTACCAGAATACTCAAGTTCTTCAAAAATCTTCCACCCTTCTTCCCTTCATCAAAGGCTCTTTACTCTCATAAACAGGCCAACTGGCTCTTACAACCCTTGTCCCAAACTGCGGGGGGTGGGGTGTGTCTGGTACAGCTAGTTCAATCTCCGGCTCACTCTTACCATAGTTCTCCGTTATCTTTGACAACTGGATGGGGGCGTCCAGCAGAACCTGGCTGTGTCCCTGGCTCTGTGGCTCAGCCCTACGTGGGTAGGGGCAGAAGGCACAATTAGAACCCGAGGGAAGGGCTCTGCAATCATCACTTTCTCCGCGACCCTTACTCTCCGAATCCTTTGCCCCCGTCGCCCCCACTCCTGGCACGTACAGGCGCAGGGTGTTGTACATGCGCTGGCACACGGCCCTGATGCCCGCGTCATCCTTGCTGTCCCCGGACACCTCCTGCAACAGTTCCCCCACGGCTTCCACCAGGTCGTCCACAGACTCGAAGTCCGCGCTGCCGCTGTGCAAAATGCCTGGGCCGGAGGTGGCAGAACAAGGAAGATACCAGGTAGGGCGGACAAACAAGCACTTTCGGCGGCCCAACTGCTGCCCCAGCCCGGACTCCAGACGCAACCCTCCCCCCAAGAGGTCACGCAAAGGAGAGGCCTGGCAACGGTCCGCAGCACCGCCCTCTCTAAATCATCCCACCCAACCTCCATTTCGGCCTCTACAGTCCATTGATTCGGTTCGACTCACCGGTCACGTAGTCAAAGACCTGTCCGTCAATTTCTGGGAACTCGCTCCGCAGGATTTCGGCGCAAGTCGCCATGTTCCAGTCAGGAGCACGTCCGCGCAGTCGCTGAGAGACTCGGCTGGGTCCCGCCCCCTTCCAAAGCGCATGCGTACTGGTGACGTAAGAAAAACTCGGAACCGCCAGGTGGAATTAGCCGAGCTACGCGCAAGCGCCGATCAGCCCGCATGGGCTGCTGTGTGACCGACCCTGGCTCTCAGGAAAGCTAGACCCACGGAGGCGCAACTCCCGAGGCAAAGTGCTATAGAAAGGGCACTGGAAGTTTATCAGGGCGCGAAGCCTCCGCGAGTGGTAGCCATTCCAGACACATTGGCTTTGCCAGGTCCTCTGTGTCCCTTTGAGGCCCATGTGCTGCTGCATGCCCAGCCAGGCCCGTTTTGCATCCACGGAGTGCTGTGATGACTCAACTGCAGGCCCTCGGGCTCAAGCGCCCAGGGCTGAGGTCTGTGCTTCCCTGGTTTTGTTCTGGTCTCAGCCCCCACCGTGCACCACCCGGGATGTCCTGGGCTGTCCTTTTACACTTTCAAGACAGCTGGCCATCAGCAGCCAAGGCCATTTAGTCCTCCCACCTCGCAGAAAACTAGCTTTCCTACAGCCAAAGGCCACAAACCCAGATAAACAACTAGTTTATGCATATTCCCTATTCACCCCCAAAGCTACTTCTCTGCATCCCAATTCATCAGTCAGTAAAAGGGCTTTCCCTAAGTGATGCTACGGCTTTATTACATGAGTGTACTTCCAATTGGCATCTAAAAAAACTACATCGTTCCATTTAGCCATTGCCCTGATATTTAAAATCGACTCATTGAGGGTTTTTTTGGAGACAGGGTCTCGCTTTGTAGTTCAGGCTGGCTCTGAGCTCACTATGGGGCAAGGCCAGAACTCAGCAATCCTCCTGCCTCTGCCTCCGGAGTGCTGGGATTACAGGCGTGAGCTACCACGCCCAGCACTGTGGTGTGGTACTGACTGCTGGTGGGCATGAGTCACCACACCAAGTATTGTTGTATATGGTTACCGGGGAATCAAACCAGGGACCTTGTGTTTGCTAGGCAGATGCTGGAACCACTGAGCTAAATCTCCGGCCTGACCAAGTTTTTGATGAGTGTTGCTGTACATGTAAGCTCAGGCTGGCTTGGAACTTGTTAATCTCCTGCCTCAACCTCCCAAATGCTGGGCCTACAGGTGTGCACCACCACACCGACTTCTGATATTTAGTGTATGTGCTGCCAAAGCGAACGCTTGACTTCTGATATTGAAAGTTGGTCCTCTAGATCTAAGAACTATTTCACAGGAAACAGACACAAAGAAGACGATGTTAAGTGACTTTAGAGGAGTAGAACAGGCAAATTCTGATGGGGAAAACTACACAACTTCAGAAACAAAATTTTAAGAGCCAAGGGGAAGGTATGAATTGTTAAGACTTAAGATGCATTAATCACTCACAACAGATCCTATTTGGATACAGGCTGTGGAAAACTTTGTAGAATCCTGATGAAGGGAACACAGTGGATGTGATGTTAATGAACCTGAGCTGAGCATGCCAAAGTTGAATAATGGGACACGGCACTCAGTTACTCTGCTTCTGATTGGAATTTTCTCCTAACAGATTTGACTTAAAGAGCTGAAATCAGATGGGGGTAAATCGGAGAGGACAGATCAGCTCTCTCGTCTGTCCCTATGTACTCCCCTCCCGGACTAGCTCATTCTTACATTTTTCTCTGGAGAGACAGAAGTAATCCACCAGGCATTCTAAATAACATAAAGTTCCTCCTAGCCAGTTGTGGTGGTTCAGCCTGTAATCCCAGTACTCGGGAGAGAGGCAGCAGGATTGCTGAGTTCGAGGCTTGCTTGGGCTACATAGTGAGCTCAGGGCCAGCCTCAACTACAGAGCAAGGCCCTGTCTCAAAAAAAAAAAAAAAATGTCCTCTCTCTGTCTGGCTACATGGGGAGATAAACTGGGTTCAGTTTCTTAGGATGGCTGCAAGACCAAATCCCAGATGTAAACCCTGACTTATGCTAATTAAAAAATTATTGTGGACCCTTGACTTCTGAACTTAATTTGTTCACAAGGGCTGGTTGTAACTCAGGTTGGTCAGTGGAGACTCAGGCTCCTCTCACAGCCTTCAGCCTCTCTCCTGTCCACAGGCAGATCTGAGTGTCCTTGGGGAGACACTGCCCAGGATTTCTCACTGAACCCTCACAGGAGAGGATGTTGTCATGTTCCTTCCAGAGCTCTTTAAGAGTTAAATCTGTACCTCAGACCATCTGGAAGCAGAAGTGGCCAGCATTCAGGTTATAACTCAAGATTCTGGTTGTAAGTTAAAAGTAAAATTCTGGTCATAACTTAAGGGTGCACCGTACTTCCAAAGCATATTTTACAGAAAGAGTCTGCCTTCAGACTTGGGCTCGGTTGGGCTGCTTGCCCTTGAGGCTTTTCTCTTAGAGGATCCAGGGGACACAGGTCAACATTTCTGAGAAGGGTTAGATTGCCAAAAGGGGCCTATCTGGGAGAAGTTGAGGAAAGAACTTTGACTTGATGTAAAATTCTTCTCAAGGCAGGCCCCATGAGAAAGTTTTGAGAAGGCATCCTGCCCCTGCACCTCCCATATCAGCACTTAGCCAGCAACTCCATTCTACAGAGTTTATTGGGTTTACAACTGGACGACGTCACACGTGTACAAAATGAAGCTCACACTATCCCAAAGCAAAGTAGGGACCGAGGACTGGGGATCTGTTACTGGCCTTTGGGGGGGCTCTGAGGTGAGGGGCAGCCAACCCTCCCACTCCAGAGGTGTGGCCACAGGGGTGGGCAGGGGAGGGGCCCATCTGGCTTTGGTCACAGAACTCAGAGCCTGGCACTGTGCCAGGACAGACGGACAGATGGAAGAGCAGGAGCCCCGGAAACCACCCTCCCAAGGAGCCCAGGGACTGTCCTGCCAGTCCCGCTTGTGATGTGGTTGGTCCAGACCTAGACTCAGGGGCTGGTGCAAAGGGAAGGCAGCAAAGCAGGAGGGAGGAGACACTGATACGTGGACCCCAGGCACCTGGACCCGTGGAGGAGGGTGGCTGGGGAGGTGGGCTAGCTGTCACTAGGCAGCTAGCAGCGGGTTTCATAAATGCCACTGCGGCCAATGTAGCGCACCCATTTGATGACGTCATGGTCGCTGTAGTTCAGCTTCGGTTCAAACACCTTCAAGTAGCGCACCTTGAGGCCAGAAGGGGCAAACGGCACCTGGGCAGAGGACAGCTGCAGTTAGGGATGTGACCTTCTTCCCACAGCTCTGCCCTATCTCAGTCCACTGCAGAGAGGTAGCAGAGGTTTGGACAGTGAAGGTCCTGAAAGGAGCGGGGCGGCCAGGGTGGTGGGGAGCCCTCTAAAAGGTTATCAGAGAAGCCAACACATCCAAGAGTAACTAGCAATCCTCTGGGGCTTGAAGCCAGGCCTGCCTGTGGTAACTCGAATCAATTCCTTTAATCAGCAGAGTGCAGCAACTAGAGAGCTGCCTTAGAACATACTTATCCTGCGTAGTATTATGGACTTGAAAAATAAGGTGAAGAAAATGATATGTCTAAATGCACAAGGCAAAGTCAGCAATTTGCCCTGTCTGTAAGGAAACTTGCTATCTTACCTGGCATTCTATCTAAATAGACCTGTTTTGTGGCAAGCCAAAAAAAGTCGAAGTATTTCTCAGGGTGATCAGTAACTTCTCTTAAGAGGCTCGAAGGGTCTATGAGAATTAAAGTCACGTTCTTACTCTATGTAGGCCTCAGTTTCCTCATCTCTAATGTCAGAGCTGATCTGAGTGCTTTCTGAGACCTTTCCCAGCATACCCTGTACCAGTGCTAAGTCCCTCTTCTGCCATACCTCAAAGTTCATGGAAATGGGGGGCCGAGCCCATTTCTTCTTGTCGTTAGTGGGTAGAAGCTCAATCTCTGCACTGATCTGTGATTCCTTCATGCCTGCCATACGCTTGATCCTGGAAAGACAGCAAGGGCCTGTGGCAGTTTGGAGGAAATTGGGAGAGGGATTTGCCCATTTCAAACAGGGAGAGAACTCAGGAGCTGAAGGGAGGCGCCAGCACAAGGAACATTGGTCAGGACCCTGAAAACCACCTGCACCAGAAGCCCAGGGTCTGTCACTTACTGCTTAAGTACTCTGGGCTGCAGTTTCTGCTGAGACACAGACAAGCCGTCTCTTAGCCTGCCTGGGATGGCTTCACAGACATGTCACAAGGGCGCATGTGTCAGCCCCAGGGTGGCCATGCACAGGCACGTGTGCACACACAAGCAAAGGCTGATGTGGAAGCAGCAGCACACTCCCCACCTTCCTCCAACCCACACTAGAGGACAAAAGGTGAAGAAGGTACACGGTGACATCTTGAGCCCTGCACGCCCTGAGGGGAACTCACTTCCACACGATGGCGTTTTCGCTGGCCTTGTACTTGGCCTTCCCCTTCATGCAGATCACCTGTACTCCACTCGTGTTCAGCGGGGTGGGGATCCGCACCTAGCAGTGACCCACGGGAGCCATCAGGCCTGACACAGCTGCCTTTACTCCTGGAGCGAAATCCGTCCTCCCCTCCCAGCCCCTCCTCACCTCAATCTTCTGGGCCAGCAGTGAGGGCTTGAAGTTAGACTTGATCACTACCTTGACCTCCAGTTTGGTGCGTCCTACTTCCCGCACGAGTGGGATCACCCGGAAAGGAAGGATGATGTCCTTTGTGGTGCGATACCTTCGGGGGTGGACAGCAAGATTGGCAACATGGAGCGAGTCCCGTTCCCTCTCCTCGCTCCCTGCCGACAGCACCCCGCCTGCTCACGGCCCAGCCATACCTCATGAGCTCAAACTCTCCATCTGGAGGGATGAAGCTGATGCTGCGCTCCGAGTCAAACTTGCTGAGCCGCACACACTGGTGGAAGGTGCAGTCATCGATGGCAATGGATTGCTTCCCGCTGTGGGCAGAAGCAGAAGAGCATTCTTGGTGAGTGAGGAAACAGCAGGGGTCAAGCTGGGAGATGACCCCAGCCCAGGCTGGCACTGTGAGCTACGGAAAGCGGCTGCCTGACTTTGAGATCCCTAGCCCAGAGTTCAAGGTGAGGGAGCAGTTACCACGGAAATGAAGGCCAGAAGGAGCCTGTGGTTCATGAGCCCCTGTGAACAATCAAGGTCTACCCCCCCTTTCCTGGCGGGTACCCTGCCTGGTCAGGCACCTCTTGCTTGTTTCATCAGCTGTGCCTTTGCCCTGCTTTTCAATGACAATCTTGTCATTCATCCCGAACTTGCACTCGGGCATGCCGCTCAGGTAGCTCTTCATGACAACCCGGCCTGACACGTGGGCACTCAGCACCTGCCCTGGAGACAGAACAGATGAATAAGGGGCAGCCAGGTTAAGCACGAGGGCCGCATCCCACCCTGTGCCCTGTCCAGCTGCACGAGAGGGGCCTCACCCTGCGGGGACATGAGCAAGTTCACGCTCTCCAGCACGTCCAGGAAGAGCTCGTTTCGGCGATACTTGATGCCTTCCCGCCGCCAGCCGATCTGCCCGGTCACCTGGCTGGTGATCTGGGACTGCTCTTCTTTTGTCTACGTGGGGGTGGAGACGAACAGCAACAGCGTCGCTCTTCTGTCCCTCAATCGTTCTACCTCTCCCACTCCACCCGTCTAGTCCTCACCCAGTGACCCTCCCCCAGGGGTAGGGGCCAGAGAAAAGAGCAAAGCTGCAAAGGTGGAAGCAAAGAGAACAACTTACCTGATGCTGGAGACCAAAGGACCAGCGTGGTTCCCACAGGAAACAGCAGGGGTGGCAGAAAAGGAGAAGGCCATGAGGCTTGGATCGCGAAGAGGGGCCAAGCACTCTTCTCTTGAGCGACAGGCAGAGTGGCCCACACCCCCTACTCCCAGTGTAGAGGAAACTGCTTAAGCTATATTCCTGGTAGGAGATGCTGAATCGGCCCTTCCCGGCGTGGGAAGGCCACATGGGGAGAACAGGCCTGCAGCCACGCAGGAGGCTCAAGCCAGCGCTTCCGTCAATGGGGGCTCATGAGTCAGCCTGGACAAGACCAGGGGCCGGCTGGGATGAAGGGAGATTGGGCTCCACCCTGCCTATAGCCAGCCTGTAACGTTCAAGTACCTGACTTTTGATGCCTTGTTGAGTGATGAAGGTTTTCAGTGCACCTGTCTCTGAGTTCTGGGGGTAGCCAAAGTCTAGGATCTCTGCAAAAGGAAGAGAACCATCAGCCCCTGAACAAAGCTGAAGGCTTTTTCATTTTTTTTTTCTGCAGTACTGGGGATTGAACTCGGGCCCTTATACTTCCAAAGTAGGCACGGCACCACTTGAGCTAAATAAATCCCCAGCCCCCCCCCTTTAAGGCTTTTTCATTCTAATCATCTTTTTTTTTTTTTTTTTTTGGTACTGGGGACTGAACTTGGAACCTTGCACTTGTGAGGTAGACACCAGAACCACTGTGCTAAATCTCTGGCCCCTTTCATTCTGATCTTTCTCCCGGCCTGGTCATGTCTGGCTGGTACCGTGGGACCATGGGATCTGCCGCAGGGCCTTCCAGTCTTGCAATATTTATTCTGTGATTTATACTTCATAGAAAACAGATCATTTATTTTCCTCAAACAGAGAAATCACAAAGAAGAGTCACATGGCAAGTAAATGAGTGAGGTCAAGAGGTTCTGGGTCCTTGTTTTTTCTAGAAAATAGACGTTGGGAAGGTGGAAAGACTCACACATCACAGAGGAAGAAGACAGTACACCCAGGGGTGAGGTGTTTAATTCGGTGGCGGTGCGCCTGCCTGGCAAGCACCAGGTCCTGAGTTTGGTTCCCGGTACCAAAAAATCCAAAGACAAAGGCAAAAAGAAAACAGTGCCCTTGAAGGGCCTGTGAGCCCCATGCAGGATCTGAAGTCGCCGCTAAGATGGAAAACCAGAGGACAGTAAGCAAATCATGGCCCAAGGCAAAAGGTAAGAGGCTGAACACTGGTCACCAGCCCGAATCAGGTGCCCCAGGAAAGGCCAAAGCTTCCCCACCCCCGACAGCTGACCTATTTATACTGTGCTCCATTTCAGAGCAGCTTCTAGGCCCGGATGCGATAGGGCTATCTCAGGAGCACAGAGACCCAAGCCCAAAGACCGGACGCTGGAGAACAAAGCTCAGTGTGCCCTGGAGCCCCACCCGAGCCCTGCCACTCTGCCTGCCTCACCATCCAGCAGCTCGTATATGAGCACAAAATTGTTCTTGATGTTCTCCTCGCTGATCTTGCCAAAGTAGGCAGCCATTACGTCGCACATCTTGTAGAGGAATTCGAAGACCATAGCAGCGTTGACATTCTGCTTGGTGACAGCTGCCAGCCAGATGTTGGACCGCTTAACATGGAAGAAGCTGGTGCGAGCAATGTTGGTGACAGGGCTGCGCACCTGCTGCCGGGCGTGGATGACATTGACCCGAAAGGCGTCCACTGCGTTCCTCCTGAGGGAAAAGGATGCAGAGGCTGCTCAGCACCTGTGCAAACCTCACCCCCGGGGACCGTCAGCCCCACCCTCTACAGCGCTGACACCTGACCCACGCTCTAACCCAAGGCCTGAACGACCAGGGTCCCTTCTTGTGGCTCCCAGGAGGGGAACAGGAGGGTTTGAGCCATGAGAAATAGGGAAGTCAAGTGGCAATGACGAAGGGCAGATATAACCTCAATAAAGTGAGACTCATCAGTTTTAGAGAGGCCAGGCCCCAGTTTCCCAGCTATGCCCCCAGCTGCCACCTCCCTGGCTTCCTAGTAAACTCCAGGGGGTGGGGTTGAGACAGAAATAGAGAGGAGGGAGGAGGGGGAGAGGGGGAGAAAAAAGAGAACAAGAACAAGCTTGCTTCTCCAGTCTCCCCACTAGTGAGCCCACTGGTGGGGAAGGCTGACTCCTCAAGGAGGTGGGCAAAGCACTTTTCTATCAGGTGAGAAGTACCAAGGGTCCTGGAGCTGTGCCACCCATTCTTGTCCCAGACCCAACTCCAGAGCAAGTTCAGGGGAGAAAAAAGGATGGGGGAAAACACCAACTAGGGAGGCAGGGCCCCCCACCCGCCTGTACCTGGGCAGCAGCTTGATAGGCCGCTTACCTATTGCTATGTCAGCCAATGAGATGGGATGACAGAAATGACGCCAGCAAGAAAAGGAGTGACAGCAAGGAGAGAGAGGGTTAGACACACAACACACCAGGAAGGGCAGCACACACCGTGAGATGGAAGCAGACAAGACGGCCAAGGGGTGGCGAGTTCAGCGACACATGCAAGGTGGCAGCTCCCTGCACTGGCTCAATCAGGCCCACCCAGGGGAGGGGAACATCAGAGCACACAGCTAGCAGGTTTAGGCCAGCCAAGTGCTGCCACAAGTGTAGCTCAGCCACACCACCAACCAATGAACAAACAGCCAGAGTCCAAGCCGAGCCAACCCCCAGCCAGGGAGACGCAAAGCCAGGGATACTGCTATAGGCACATGCTATTGATCTCAAGCTCTCTGAGAGAGAAAAACAGCAGCAGGAAGCAGAGGAACCTAATCTCATTAGAGCCGCTAATGCAAGGAGAGGTTTCTCAAGTCAGCAAAGAAAGGTGGCATACAGGGTGGGGCAGAATGAGAAGGCTGTGTGGCTCCAGGTTAAGGTCTGAGGGACCCAGGACATGCAGCTGTCCAGGTCTACTCAGAGGGGCCAGAAGGGGCGCCTGACCTCCCTGCCTTTCCACTGGTGACTGAGGACTATCTCGCATTTGCTCACAGCCTCCTCTCTAGGAGTGACCCAGAGGAACTGAAAAAAGCAGAGTCAGCAGCCTGCCTCCTGAGGGAGGGAGCAGGACAGGATTTGGCAGCCTGGAGAGGCTTGCGAGAAAACCCAGGGAGGCTCTCAGTGTGAGAGGGCGCTGAGAACAGGACTTAGATGATTAGTACCTCCGGCCTGGCACTAACTCCACCCACTGGAGACCTCCATGTCTTGAAAAGGGTAATCAACCTGCCTGGCAAAAGCACTCCTCTACAGCAGCCAGGCCTACAACTGAGGGCCACAGGAGGTCGGGAGGACAGGGGTTCCTGAGGCTGTGGGGCCGGCCATTCCAGAGGTCCTGCCAGGCAGCCATCCACTGGCTGCTAGGCCAGGGCCACCAGTCCTAAAGGAAACCAGGCTATACTGGCTGAGCTTCCAGGATGCAGCAAGGGGTGTGGCCCAAGTCAAGCCTCTGCTGGAATCAAACCTGGTCCTGCATGCTGAGGCTGGGCAATGGGGCACAGCTGGATCAGCCAAGGGACTTACCCGATGTCATCTCGGTAGACGCGGGAGATGAGCACCTCCCCCTTGTGATTATAGATGAATAAGCCTCCGATCATGGCGGCAGCTCAGTCTCCGCAGCCCATTGCTCTGAGAAGAGACCTAGGACAAGCAGGGGAAGGGAAGACCTCAAAAGTCCAGCCAATGTGCCCTGTGGAGCGGTCCAGGTCACTGGCTCTGCTTCCCCCATCCTTTAGAAAGTGACCCTGGGGCCCTCACAGGCGATACCTTCCCCTCAGCCAGGCTCCGGTTCCTGTTTATCCCACACTGGATAGGAGAAAGACACAGGCCTTGGGCCTGATACTAAGGCCACTTTGACCCTCCCTTTTCTGAAGCTGAGCCAGAGATTAACCCCCCTCCTAACCCCTTCTCACAGCGCTGAGCTAAGCAAGGATCCTCTTTGGCCCCCTGCAGTGTAGACTCTTTCAGGCCCCAGCCAGTGAGTCACTGCGAAGGCCTGCCCGAGGCTGCAGGAATGGCATGGCGGTAGGAATTACTCCAGCTGGCTCAGGCCTGGGGCCCCCGGGCACAACCTTTAGATCACCTAGTCTCTCAGGCTCCACTCCCCTTCTACGAAATGCAAGCAGGGCCTGAATCTCCCGAAGTCTATACATTCCAAGAAAGGGTAGCTTTCAGGGCTGGAGGGAGAGAAGGCAGGCCTTGGCCCCCCGCCATGGACCCAGGAGTGGGGCCTAAGTAGGTACATCTTCTTCAGACGGTCAGATAAGGAAGGTAGGAGAGGAAGAAGGTCCCAGGGTTGGCAAGCTATTCTTCAGTGATCCAAACTGGTTACTGGGTTTATTTCTGATCACCTCCTTTCAAAAAGCTTTGGAATGCAATAAATAAGAATGTGTGTGTAGGTTTGTAAAATTATTAGATCCTTCCTGCTGAAATTCTGATTCCAGACCCACCAACTTCTGGCCCAACTACTTACAAAGAAGGGGTAGGGATGTCAGATTGTTTTAATTACGCAAATTATTTGGGTCAAACTAATTTAGACGGTTTGAGAGGAGAAAAGGGGGTGAATGTGACTCGAGATTTCCTGGATTAGCCCTAGTATTAATTTCACAGGAGGTAGTTCAGTGGACTTTCAAGGAGGTATTAACATACTCATTCTTTACTCCCAAAGAAGCTGGGGGAGGAAATGTAAAATGGAAGTAGAGTTCTGGGCAAAAGCACCATGTCCATGATCACGTCCACGGGTATCAAGTGGTAGGTAGCTCCAGGCCCTAGCAAACAAGAAGTGGGGCCCTAGGCAATGGACCATTCTGTTAAGGGAAAAGGCCTGACAGCCACCACCAGCAAGAGTCATCTTAGTGAGCCCACAGCAACAAACAGGCCTGGAGGAAACCCCTAAGGAAAGCGGATCCGGTGTGGCAGAGGTCAGGGCTTTGACAAGGGAAAACAGGAGAGATAGGCGGTGGTAAATGAGAAAGTGGAGGATATGGGGCTTGCTTGGGGGTTCAGGTGCACAGGCATAAGGTGGAGGCTCCTCGCCCGGGGGAGGAGACGGTGCCATGGGTTCCAGGGCTGTCAAAGGTCAGAGAAGAGCCGCGGGGTGTCGCTTAACTGGGGGAAGGGGGTTTCGCACGGAGAGGCCTGTCACCGTCCAAGGAGCAGGCACGAAGGCTGTCACGGTCACGGGGGATGAGGAAATCGTCCCCGTGCCAAAGAGGACGCCCCGAAGCCTGGGGGTTGTCACGACCCCAGGGAGGGGTCGCACCACAGGGTCCCGGTTCCGGGAGAATTCCGCTTGGTCTCGCCCTCACGGGAGGAGCCTCGCAGGTCAAGTGGAGGGCGCCGCACCCTGCCCGTCCCGCAACCGCGCCCCGGGCGCCACCGCCCCGTCGTGAGCGCTCTCCCGAGCCTGAAGGCTGAGGCCACTCCCGGGTGTGGGCAGCTTTCCGCCCAGTCCAGCGCAGGGCTGGGCAAGACAGGGCAGAGGGGCAGACGATCCGCGGTGTCCTCCCCTACCCGGTAAGATTCGAATCCCCAGCTCACCTGACGTCTGCGGCCCCTTGCTCGTAAGGCCAGGCCGCTCTCCAGATCCTAAGATGTCCGCCCGCCCCCTGCTCGCCTGCCCGCTGCCTCTGCTTTCACTGCAGTGCTGCGGCCCCGCCCCGGCTCCAGCTGCGCTTGCGCGCCTGCCTCCCGCGCCGACTACAAATCCCGTCAGGCCGTGCGGCCTTCTCGCCGACAACTGAGGACTCTAGACTTCAAAACTACAACTACCGATGGCTTTAGAAAGACCGTCTCACCTAACTTCCGGGGTGAACGTGGCTTTAGCGCACCCTGCCGGAAACACACGTCTTTGGACCGATCCCCTCCTCGGTTTCCTCAAGAAGCATCCTGGGAACTGTAGTTTTTGCCTTCGTTGAAGTCCTGCGGTTAATTTAGGATTGCTGTAGGCCTTTCCTGTCCTCAGTATGAAAAGTGGTTTCTTCATCCTTTACCTCTCATTCTCTCTTCTCACACATACCCACACTTGGAAGACGTGTGATTCTCCCAAATTTTTCTCGTATTTTTTTCCAGACATACGCTCTTCCAAGAATCAAGAGCCAAAAACGGGGAAGGGAGGAGACATTCTTGGAAGAAACTAGCTAAATCCTTCATGACTGTTCGTAGTGTCAGCTATACCAGCAACTGTGTGCACCTTCTATAGGCAAGTTTTTCTTGTTTTTTTTCTTTTGTTTTTTGAGATAGGGTCTTGCTTTTGTAGTTCAGGCTGGCCCTGAACTCACTATGTAGTCCAGAGTAGCCTCGAACTCACAGCAGTGCTCTTGCTTCTGCCTCCCAAGAGCTAGGATTACAGGTGTGAGTCACCATGCCCAGTACTGTGGTATGTGGTACCGGGGATCGAACTCCAGACCTTGCAATAAGCAAGTATTTCTTAGAAAATGGTTGGTGAATTGAATTTTGTTGGACATGGGATTCAAAATTCTCAGATTAAAATAATTGATCTTTACATTGAAATTAAGAAGAGGAGACAGATTAAACCCATGAACACAGAAGGCTACGTGGTTCATGAAGGAGCTAAAAAAAATATATTGGGTTCTCTTTCTTTATGCAGTGGTATCCTGTTATTTGTACTTAACAGGGTTAAGACTGTCATGGCAGGAAAGGCAAATCTGTTTATGGACCTTACTGTCCCTAGCAGCCCCTTACCAAAGCCAGAATGCAGCTGGATGAAGGTCTGACTTCCTTCAGTCTGTGGTCACCTCTTGGTGCCAGTAAATGACTAAATGACTGAAACAGACATTCTAAACTTTGAACTAGCATTCAAGGCTTCAATTCTACCTCTGAAAAATCTTTGTCTTCCAAACACCTTAAATGATTGATTTATAGTAAATACTACTAGTGCTACTACTACTAATAATGGCTACCATTTATTGCGCACCTACTCTATTGTGTGCCAGGCACTGTGCTAGGCACTTTTCGTACAATATCTAATTTAAATCCTCACAACAACCCTGTGAGGTAGGTATTATCATCATCATTTTACATACAAGAGGACCAAGGCTCAGAGAGGTTAAATAACTCTCTTATTACAAAACCAAAAAGTAGTAGAGCTGGAATTCAAATCCAGACCAACCTGACTCCAAATTTCATGCTCTGGTAAATTAGAGACAAAGGGGAAAGGAAGGGGAAAATTCCAGAAAGATTGCTGGAGTGGAAAGGATGAAATATTTTAGTAAGTTGCAAAAAGAAAGAATTTAAGCCCCTGAAATGTTTCTCTCCGGTGAGCCTATGCAGACTATGAGAACGGTCACCAGGACAGGGACTCAGGAGAACAGGGGCATGAGTTGAGTCCATACGGACATGTCCATGGAGATGTCCAGTGGTAACACAAACACAGATGTAAAGACTGGGGATGATGGGGTTGGAGCTATATATGGGAATCACCAGCACATCAGCAGCAACTGAGGGCATCAGGGTCAGCGAGTAAAGACAGAGGAAAGACAAGTAGACCAAAGATGGAACAATGGAAATATCAATCCTGAAGGCATGAATGTAGTAGAGGAATTCTCAGGAGTTGGGCAAGGCAGAGTCTAAGAGAAAAGTACAGGAGATGATCCTGTAGCATTGCCTAGAAGAACCCATGGCCTGGGTTTGGGAGGAAACCCAGGCAGGCAGGACTGAGTCATACTTCCAACACAGCCCCTTGTTCACTAAAACCTCAGGAAATACTTGTTAAATGAATGAATGCTAAAATGTCCTTTCTTCAGTTTGCCCCAAAGCCTGGGAAAATGACTGCCTCACTCTCAGTATCCTAAGCCTGCAAATATGGGAGTCTGGGCAAATCGGGAGAATTTAGAGTGGAGGCTTAAAGAAAATATCATGAAGTGAGATCTTGTCTCAACAAACAAAAAACAAACCAAAAACCCTCCAAAAAAACAAACAAACAAAAAAGAGAACATCACGATTTGTTTAAAGTGGAGAATGAGATTGAAAAAGCACACAAAAACAAATGAAAAAAACCCCAAACTAGAACTCTGGCAGTCCCAGAAATTGCCTACTTCAGCTGGGCTATAGGATCCTGTCTTCCTGGGTGCTGTCAGTATGTGTGAAAACAGGGAAGACTGGAGGGATGAGATTGACCTGTCAGTCACCTGGAAAGTCCTCTGCTGAGCCCAGCCTGAGATCCAGCTTACAGGCTTTTCCCAGGTAGGGAGATACTGGGGACACGTGGGAGACCTGAGGGCTATGAGGAAGGGGAGGCAAGTCAGGGGACCAGCCCCACCGTCTGGAGAAGGTCCAGCCCTCTGTGCAGGGACCAGCCCCAAAGCTTAATGAAGCTGCATAGGCACATGCGTGTGTGTGTCTGTGTATGTGTGTCGGGGGGGGGGGATTTTCTCTGGCAAAAAAAAAGGTCTCCCATGCATGGGTGAAGCTAGAGCCCTCCCAGAAGCCTAGTGACGCTGAGGGTGGGAGGGGCTGGACGTCCTTGGGAAGCCCCAGGGGCTGCTGAAGCGGGGGTCTTGGTCTCCGCAGAGGCTGAGCCTCCCATTGCTGGGGGATCACAGAAAGTCAAACAGCCCGAAATTCTTGGCTACTCCAGGCCCAGGGAAAATTGGGGAGGAAAAAAAAAGAAAGAAAAGAAATGTTTCAGGCCCAAGGCGAGATGAGCTTGCTGGTTAGTAGGGTTAGGGTCTGGAGGACTCAGCACGCAGGCAGGCACGGGCAGGAGGGTCCCTGGAGCTCAGGAGCGGCCGAGCACCCCCTGGGGCTCTCTGGGACCCAGGCCTGGATGGCCAGGAGCAGGGGCTCAGGCAGCAGGCAGGACACAGGAAAGGCAGGGAAGAGACTTATCTTGGTGTCAGTACTGTGGGGAAATCAAGAGGTTTGCACTCATGCGTGGGAGGGGTGGGCTTAACGCAGGGCCGATGCCGCTGAGTGAACAGCGAAACGACATGAAGCCAAGGGGCGGAGGGTGAGCACCGGGGCGGCTCCTGAGGGCGGGAGGGTGCACAGACCAGAGGAAGCCCCCGCAAGTCCGGATCCAGACACCCAAGTCCTGCGAGGCCCCGTTAGTGAGCAGAGGGCGAAGCTGGGCCAGAAGGAGGTTAGGGCTACAGAGCCAACCGCTAGCTGCACCGGCCCACGCTGAGCCCAGCGAGCAGTTAGCGCCCAGGTTTAGTTCCATTTATTTCCCTTTCAGGTACCAGACAAGTAAAAAAAGGCGGGCGGATGGAGGGGATGCGGCGGGCGGGGCGGGACGCAGCTGGGGGCCCTGCTCACATCACATCCACAAAGAACTCACTGGGGTTTCCCATGGCCATGCGGAAGGACTGTCTGCTGGCGGTCAGTTCAGGGGGCACAGAGGCCAGGTCGCGGCCAGGAGGGGCTCCCGGGGGCCCCATGGCTGCGGGCGGCGGGGGCATCATCACCATCGGGGGGCCGTAGAGCGGGGGCACCCCGGGCGGGCCGTAACTCGGGTGTGTGTGGTGGCTGCGCAGGCTGCTGGCCAGCGAGTGGTGGCTGCGGTGGCTGTGCTCGCTGGCGGCCGGGCCGGAACGCTCGCTGGGTGTGCGCTCCCGAGGCGCCCGCAGGCTGCTGCGCGTCGTGTGGTCAGACTCGCTGCCGCTGCCGCCTGACTTTGAGTCCCCGGCTTTTGGGTCCTTTTCCTTGCGCCGATCGCTGCCACTGCGGTTGGAGCCGCTACTCCGACTGCCTGTGGGACACACAGGGCCAGGCGCGCTCAGAACCCGGACAGGGGCCCGGCCGCCAGCGCCCGCCGTCCGGGCCCGCTTACCTTCGCTGTGCTGGCTGCTGGCGCTGCCCCCACCACAGCCATAGCCCAGCTCTGGGAGGCCGGGGTGAGGGCTGTAGGGGTGCGGGGCCGGCGGGTACTGGTACGGGAACGCCACAGGCCAGGGGGCAGCGCCCGGGTGAGGCAGAGGGGCCAGCGTGTCCTGGTCTGAAGCACCACTGGAGCCGTCGTGGTCATGGAGGGCCAGGCTGGCCATGTCTGCAGAGGAGCCGGGTGAGTCAGGGCAGACCCTTGACCCAGAGAGGCCCTTGGCCAAGGTTGGCAATGCCACTTGTGCTGCCTTGGAAGCCCAGAATCTGCCAGAGAGCTCACCCTTCTGTAGCCCCCTGGGACACCACTGAGACAGGCCGGGAGGCCCTGGGCAGACCCTCGAGGGAGGCCCAGCCACAGCACTTCCGGCTCTAAGCCAGTCCCCACACTCCACTCCCAGGCTCTCCAGGCCAGCCCCGTGCCCTCCTCCTCCTCAGGGGCCAGGAGGAAAGGCAAAGCTCTTACTCTGCCGCCTTCTCTAGCGGCAGGCAGAGGTGCCAGTCAGGGCGTGGGCAGCTGCACTGGCAGACAGCCCCCAGGGCCCGCACCCTGGGACGTAGGGAAACAGCACCCAGTGCTCTGTCTCCTGCAGAAAGTTCCCTCACCTTCCCAGGTGAAAACGGTCAAGTCCAGAGGGGTAAAAATGAGCAGCCTGAGGTCAGACATAACCACGAGCAGAACAGAAGCTAAGCACTGCTTCCTCTTTCCTGCCCTTTCCCGAGAGGGCCATTAGAAGCAGGCAACAGTTTGGAGGAATTTAGGTGAGATTTTGTCTTCCCCGTCCTCTTAAATGGAAGCGATACCCTCTTAAAGCCCCAGCCGAGCACAGGCCTGTCTGAGCCCACCTTATTGAAGGCCCTTGCTCTGACCCCATTTCCCTCGTGCTTCTCGGAACGGTCAGAGAGAACAATTTGGTGCCCTGAAGCCATTCTCGGTAGGGCCCAGCACCAGCTCAGTCCATCAACATCCCTGACTTCATGACTTCGGCTATCCCCAGAAATTCTACACTCCTTTATGGCAGGGCTGCCCTGCCAATGCTGGGGCTACCTGGCAGGGACTCTAAAGGGCCACCAGGACCCACTACCTGCTGGGATAGGCCTCACTCTCACACCACC
Organism: Thryonomys swinderianus; assembly: GCA_004025085.1. Taxonomy (NCBI): domain Eukaryota; kingdom Metazoa; phylum Chordata; class Mammalia; order Rodentia; family Thryonomyidae; genus Thryonomys; species Thryonomys swinderianus. Next base: position 15,279 of record PVIC010009035.1, on the reverse strand, counting down.
AGTGCCAGGCCCCTGAGCTCTGGGAGAGTTGGAGGTGCCCTAAGGCAGGGAGGCAGCTGCCCAGCACGAGCCTGCCTGGCTCGAGCCGACCGAAGAGCTGGTGGTGGCGAAAGCACGCAGGCTATCACCTTGGGAGCAACTGTATGGCCTTTCTGCCCTGAGTTTGCCATACGCCCAGACGAGGGCTCTGGCCAGTGAAAAGGAAGAGGCTCTGCCTCAGCATCACCCTGAGCTGGGGCGGAGACCCAGGTGGAGCCATGGAAGAAACAGTGGCCGTTGAACAAAGGCCACAGCGGCCTTGGAAGCTTATTTAGGTGTCCCTGGAGGTCTGGGCCCATGGCTGACTTCTACTAATGACAAAGATACTTTATCAAGTCTAAGAAGCTACTGATTGTAACATTACCCCAATTTCACGATTACTTAAATGTGAAAATAGTGTCTATCTCATTAAAATATGAAAGGTAGTTTCTAGAGAGCACCTGTTGTAGTTCATATACTGTATTAAAAGCACTATTTGGACCATCCCCAAAACAGCCCTGTGAGGTAGGTTCCACCCGATCTCCACCTGACAGACCAAGAGGTTGAGCACTGACAGGGTACGTCATCCACTCATGTTCATACAGCAGGGGAAGAGCCAGGGCTGAACTCAGAGCTGTCAGCCTCCAGAGGCCCATGCGGGCATCACGACTCCGGGGCTGTGCTGAAACTGCTGAGGGCCAGAAGCCACTCTCCACCCAGGGGCTGTGCTCTGCCATGAGCCGTTTAGTCGCGGGAACCCCATCAGAAGCACCGTACGACAGCACCACTGCACTGAGAAGGCGACAGGGCTGCTGGGTCCCATTCTGACAACTCCGCATCTCACGGGTTGTGCCCAGGCTAAGAGGGCAAGGGGGGGTTCCCTGCAGACCTCTCCTGCCAATGACCCTCACTGGGACATTCGACGCTTTCGTACAGTTTGCAGCGTCTCCTGAGACCTGGGCCTGGCAATTTTTCCAGCTTCATCCTGTGAACTGGCCCAGCTCAGGGGTCTGGGGAGGACCTGGAATCGCTGGCCAGTCTGGGGTCCTGGCCTCAGGGACCCACCTGGCTCAAGGTACTCTGTCTAGCTGTGCACCATGTTCCCAGGGGAGCCCCAGGCACTGAAAGGAGCCAGGGCTCTGGAGCTAGAGACCTGGATCCGAGGCACAACCCCTCTGCTTCCAGTGTGAGACTGGGGCGGACATCTCAAACTGACTAATCTGTTTCCTCAGCTCAGAACAGAGGCAGTGAAGCTCCCCTTCCCCTGGGGATCGTGAGGACCAAGCAAGATAATACTTTGAACCTATGTCAGCCCCATTCCAGGCACAGGGGTGCACTTGGAGAATCCCAGGCTCAAAAGGGACAGGAGGGGTGGAGGCAGAGCCTAGGTTAGACTTTCTGTATGGAACTCTCAAGTGTAAGCTGGGCCCCAGCTGTGCTGTGCCTCATCCGGGCACCCTGGAGCCTGCTGCCCCATCCCTGAGGACCTCCCCTCCCTGTTCTCCACAGCAGACAGGGTGAGAAGAGGAGGCACGTACTGCCACAGAGGTCTCCGAAGATGTAGTAGCACTGCTCAGAGAAGGTGATCTTGTTGACAGTGTGGCGGATGAAGCCGGCTTTCAGCAGGTTGCTGGCATACTTGCGAGCCTCCCGCCGGTCAGTGAAGCCCTCCACATTGTGGTACAGCCAGTCCACCACATCTGAGCCTGGGGACAAGGCTGCCAGGTGACTGGGAGGCCCGGCTGCTCTGGGCTCCTCTGGCCTCACAGAGGCCCTAAGGAATGGGCTAAGGGAGTTCTCGGGTCCCTCTTACCCAGCGTGCCCTGTCCCCTCACTCTCCACCCTGTCCTTCATCCCGCATGGGGGTCTCTCACCGATGAAAGCATTGGGAATGGTAATCTTGAGCCACATGCGGTCTCGGACCTCCAACCCTGATTCAGGGGAGGCCATGGCTTTTACGATGGCGGCCATGTCGCTGTGGATGGACAGGTGGAAGTCGTCTAGGCCTGGGGTGGGAGGCAGAAAGGTGAGGCTGGAAGGGCCTTCAGGTTAGAAGACAAGAGTTTACATTCTAGCTCTACCACCCAGTAACAATGGGCCAATACTGGACAAATCACTGACTTCTTGGACACTCAGTTTTCCGCTCTGTAAAAATGAGCATTTTTTAAAAAATGGGCATTTTAATACTTACTTTACAAGGGTATTTGCAAAAAGAATGAGTGACATGAACAAAGGTGGTTAGCAGTGTATGTGGGGAGCCATGTACACAGTATTCGCTTTATGCCACACACTGTATGTGCCACTGGTACACTCTTTTTTTCTTTTTGGCAGTACTGGGGACCAAACTTGGGATCTTGTGCTTGCCAGGCAGGCACAGCACCACAGAGCTACATCCCCGGCCCTGGTTCCCTCTTATTAAACCCACCAGACCCTGGTAAAGTACATATGGACAGTCCCATCTCACAAGGGGACACAGAGGCTCTGTGGGTGCGCAAGACCAGCTCAGCGGCGGACAGCGCTCAGTGAGGACCCCGGGGGCACTGCCGGAGCTGCAGCGAGCACAGTCCCCTCCCCGTGCTCCTGCAGGCTCAATCCCCCCACCTGGTGCCGTCACTGGGCCCGGGACACGGGGTTGGACACTCACGCTCTGTGTCGGGGATGGAGCTGGTGATAGAGGAGCTGGTGGAGGTGATGGTGCTCAGGGAGGGGCTCATGCCGTAGGCGGGGAAGGTGCCTGTCATGGCTGCAGTGTGGGAGACCCAGGCCGCAGGGTCGATGGGCCGGATGGGCTCGCCTGCAGGGAGGGTGCAGAGTCGCCGACCGCTACGTGTGAGGGCTCAGGGTGTCACGGAGGAGAGCAGGGGGAGGGTTCACGTGTACAAGGCACTAACTGCAGGAATAAAGGCTCAGCCACTTACTCCGAGGTAACGTGAAGCAACCGCGAGGACTTGGGTCCCAGCACTTGGCCACGGTCAGGGTGATGGGCCTGGAAACGAGGTTGACCCAGCGAGGGAAAGGTGAGGGGAGGCCGGCCCCGGCCCTTGCCTGTCGGCTGGAAGGCCTGCCCTGCCTCCCGGGCCATCCCGCCATACCCCGGCTTGTGCACGATCTCCCGCAGCACCCGGACGGCATCATCGTTACTCATGTTCTCAAAGTTGATCTCATTTACCTGAGAAAGTGGACCCGGCGTGGGGTCAGGGTTGTACCGGGGAGAGGGGCAAGGAGCTGGGCCTGGGTGTCGGCCTCCTCCAGCGGGCGGGGGTCCCACGCCACACGTGGGCCAGGCGTGCTACCTGTAGGAGCATGTCCCCTGGCTCGATGCGACCGTCGGCAGCCACGGCCCCGCCCTTCATGATGGAGCCGATGTAGATCCCGCCGTCGCCACGCTCATTGCTTTGGCCCACGATGGAGATGCCCAAGAAGTTATACTTTTCTACAAGGAGTAATTGAACACCTTGAGGGAGGCAAAGTCCTGCCCACATTACCATCCCCTTATTAGAAAAGGGCAGAGGGGCCCGGGATTTGGATCAGTGCTTCCAGCATCTGCCTGGCAAGCGCAAGGTCCTGAATTCAACCCCCGGTAACCATATACCACAGTGCCGGGCATGGTGACTCATGCCCACCAATCAGTACCACACCCCACAGTGCCAGGTGTGGTGGCTCACACCTGTAATCCTAGCACTTGGGAGGCAGAGGCAGGAGGATTGCTGTGAGTTCGAGGCCAGCCTGGGCTACATAGTAAGCTCAGGGCAAGCCTGAACTACAAAGTGAGACCCTGCCTCAAAAAAAAAAAAAAGAAAGAAAAGGCCAGAGGGATGAGAACTGACATCAACTGAACCTGAGCCAGGCACTACGAACATTCTATCCGAACAGCTCTCATGTAATCCCTGCTGGCTCGTGACGGTGACGCTTCATCCCGTTTTAGAGAACAGGCAAGTGAGGGTGCATGAATTTAGGTAACTCGCTAGGCCACTAGGAGACAGAGCCAGGATTCAAAATCAGATTTAACTTTCAAATTAGGTTCTTTTTACCACATCCAGCTATCTCCTAAAAAGAGCCCCTAGGGCTGTAGTGGCAAACCTATGGCCACTAGTGTTATTCTTTTTTTTTAAGATAAAAAAAATCTTAATGTACGAGTTGTTTTTAATTCAGGTTTAACTGCAGTGTTGGCACTTTTTTTTGAGACAGGGTCTCGCTTTGTAGTTCAGGCTGGCTCTGAGCTCACTATGTAGCCCAGGCAAGCCTGGAACTCAGCAATCCTCCTGCCTCCTGAGTGCTGGGATTACAGGCGTGAGCCACCATGCCCAGCACTGTGCTATGTGGTATTGATTGCTGGTGGGCATGAGTTTCCAGAATTGTATGTGGTTACCAGGGATTGAACTCAGGACCTTGCGCTTGCCAGGGAGGCGCTGGAATCACTGAGCTAACCCTCCGGCCTGGCACTTTTTTTTTTTTTTTTGAGACAGGGTCTCGCTGTGTAGTTCAGGCTGGCCCTGAGCTCACTATGTAGCTCTGGCAAACCTTGAACTCAGCAATCCTCCCGCCTCTGCCTCCCGAGCCACCACACCCCCCACTGTGGTATGTGGTATTGATGGCTGGTGAGCATAAGCCACCACGCCCAGCACTGTATGTGGTTACTAGGTTCGAACTCTGGGCCTTGTGCTTGCAAGGAAGGCGCTGGAACCACCAAGCTAAATCTCCGGCCCAGGCACTTTTCAGTAAGTGGGTTTAGGTTGCTGTGTGGGCACTCCTCTCTGAAAGGAGGCGGACATCAGCGAGGCTGCACAAGAGAGCAGGGCGCTCAGAAGCGCCTTCCTCGGGGAGCCTTTCCTGCAACATCTCCCGCTCCCACGGTGGCGTGCCTGTGTCCCAACCCTGGCCACTAGGCCCTGAGCGATCAAGTGTCAGCTGTCGCCTATGAGACTCCTTGAGGGCTGGGCACCCCCATCCTGGGCTCCCACAGCCCTGCTAGCTCACACTCACCCATGTTGAGAGTGACGGTGATGATGTTGAGAGACATGGTGGAGTCTGTGATGCTGCTGAAGGAGGAGGACTGGAAGAGACGGAGCCCTGAGCATCAGGCAGGAACGGCCTGGACTGGCTTGGCTCCTGCGTAGCGCCACCCCTCACCTGCTGGGGTGCTAAACCCTGCACCCCAAAGCAAGGCTTGGAGGAAGAACAAGCCCTGGCTCCGCCTGGGAAGGACGACTGACCCGCCCCACCCACCTGGGCAGCTCGGAGGCCTACCCGCTCTATCCGTGAGACCTTCTGCTTCCGTCGCCGGCGCTTGTGTCTTCTCATCAGGCGGGAGGCGCTGCTCTGTTCCGTGGAGCTGCTGAACCTGTGCGGCCCAGAGGCGTTCCCCACCAGGCCGGCCCTGCCCTGCCCCCGGAGAGGCCAACGGGGCCCAAGTCCCGCACCCAAAGCCCGCGCCCTCCCAGGACTCAGCACCAGGTGGTTCAGGGGTTTTCAAGGCCAGCTGCTCGTGGTACGCATGAGACTAGAGTCCCACCTGCTGGTGGAATCATCCTCGTCGGAGTCGAAGAAGCTGGTGGTTTCCAGCTCGCTGCTCATGAGGGTGGATGAGCTGTCGTAACCACCGGGCTCTCGCCGCCGCTCCCCCTTGGCAGTGCCATTTAGGCGGGTCGCTGCGGTGGACAGAGGAGGGTGCGGTCACACAGTGCCCAATTCGAGGACGAAGGCGAGCGGGCCAGGCGCATTGGGGGCTCAGGAGCGGGGTGAGGGAGGACACACCATGCTCGGGGCCGTCCCTCCGGCGTGGCCGCTCCCGCTGGGCAGACACCAAAGAGTCTGTCTCTGTGTCGTTGTCCAGGTTCTCCTGGCTGCCCCCACCGGCATGAGGGCTGCAAGGAAGAGGACGAGGCAGGGAGGGCAGGCTGGGGGCGCTTTCCCCAGCCCTGGGCTGAATGGATGCTGCCCCCCCCCCCAGTCCGGGGTCCCACTCACTGGAAGGAGGGGGGTCGAGAGTCCCCGATGCCTCCTGTGCGCTCCATGGGCGGTGGCAGTTCTGAGGGGTTGTCGGCACAGAAGGGGGCGGGCTCTGGATGCGAGCCTTCCGCTGACACCAGCTGATGGGGAGAGGGGGGCGCTGTGTCATGGGACACCAGGGAAAGAGCGGAGTGGTTCTGTGTCAGGGCAGCGGGGGTGAGGCGCAGCCCCACGACCAGGTGTGCGTGTGCTGGAGGCCTGGGAGGGTGGCTGGTGAAGCAGCTGGGGCAGGTACAAGAGTCAGTAGTCCCAGGCAAGGTCACAGGTGACCTGAGCAGGTGTCTTGATGAGCGGACGCAACAGTTTATCTCTACTGTGTGTTTCTGTCTCTCCCTTCCCACCACATTCCCACTTCTCATTAAAGACTGAGAAATCTGGGGTAAAAGGTAGTTCCGTTAGAAAAGGGAGATCCAAATACTAAAACCTCAAACCCCCAGCCACAATCTCAGCAATGCCTTTCTGTCTCCAGCAGCAGGTTGTAGGCGAATGAGGGCAGTGGGCTCCTTACCCAGGACACCACGCGGCCATTGAAGCAGGGTAGCTTGGCATTGTCGTCGGAGATCTCCTCCTTCACCACACTGCAGGGGAAGGGGCTGTCAGAGAACTTTCTGGTGTGGAACTGGAGGGACCTCAGCACCCTAATCTGGGGACCAGGTGACCAGTATTCAAATGGTAGAGGAGGTGACCTTGGGCCAGCCTTTACCAGCCCTGCACGTGAACCAGCCGCCTTCCTGGGCATGCTCTCCATCATCAGGTGATCGCAAGTCACACAGGACAGACCGCCACCTCCACGCGGCCCTGAGAGCCTCCAGTGTCCTCTGCCCAGCTATAGACAGCATGGCCTTCTGGGCTGGACTCTCTCTTTCCCTCTAAACCCCAAATTGGGAAAAACTGCACAATTATTACCGCTCTTCTATTCTTGGCGAAAATTAGGAAAGAGAAGGGGAGAAGGCACTGACTGAGTGAGCAGCTTCCCCATGCACGAAGATAATCAATAGTGACAACTGCTCTCATTCTCAAGTAGGCATAATGGGTCAGGCACCACGCCACACACTTCACCTGGATCATGGCATTTCACAGTCACAGCAGTGCTATGAGGTAGGGGTAGATAGAGGAAAATAGGCTTAAAGTGTTCAGTCACTCTCCTGAGTTCGTACCGCTAGGAAGCGAAAAGCCAGCATTTGAATACTGGTCAGCCCGACGCAAAAGTGTGTGTTCTCACCTCTCATGCTGTCTTCCACCCCTACGGTCAGAACACACACACCTCACAGTCGCCTCATAGGCATCGACAAAGTGAACTGCATTTTACGGACTAGGAAACTGACAAACATTCAGCAGCTTGTCCAGGGTCACAAAGCGAGTGGATGGCAGAGCTAGAATTCAGCTCCAGGCTTGTCTGTCTGAAAAGCCCTACTCTTTCCACTACACGTCACATTCTTTCCTGTCTGCTGACAGAGGTGATGCGGGTCAGGCCGGGGCTGGAGGGGACAAGGATGTGGGCCATGGGGGTGTGGAATGTGGTCAGGGCATGTAGTTTGGTCTAGGGAATGCAGAGAGGCAAGAAGTCTGACACTGACTATGGTTTGGGGCCAGAGAAGGGAATGGAAAAGTCTGAGGACTGTCAGACTGTCAAACACCCCAGGAACACAGGGGTGGGAAGACGTGACCGTGACTGAGAAGGACAATGACACAGGGCCAGAGTGCTGATCTGAGGGAAGTCAGCAAGGGAGGGGGCTGGGAAGTCCAAGCGACCCTGGTCCGACAGCAGCTCCTGCCCAGAGTCAGGAGCGTGCTTGGCTCCTTGTGACGCTCGCATTCTTGGACTCACAGCCAAATCCGCTGGCCAGGCCTGCCCGCCTGCCTCCCACCCAGCTCTGGCTCCCCCATTTCCAAGCCCACAGAGACCCTGAGAAAACAGCCCAAATCATCCTACTCAGGCTCACCACAGCAGAAAGCCTAGAGACAGAATGGGCTGGAAAGAAGCGGGAGAAGTAGCTCAGACTCGCCGGCCCTGCAGGGCAGCCAGGGTTCAGAGCAAGGGATGTGTGGGCCACAGGGCGTCTCTGTGGTGGGAAGCTGCTGCTAAGTCCCCTTGCTGCCCCTAGCAGGCCCCACCACACTGCTCCACACTGCAGATGTTTCCTCTCTTTCTGGGGGTCACCCACAGGTCACCAAGACTCTACTAGCTCGCAACGACCCGCTGGCTTCAGCAGCCCTGGAGGACCTCAGACAGGCTGTGGCTCTCTGTCCACTTCTCCTTCTCCCTCCCATCTTACAGCAGCCTCTTCACTTTTCCGAGCCTTAGTCACAGTCTAGTAAAGGAATTCTTAAACGGTTGCCACGGACTAGGCACGCTTTTACCAACCTTCGGTGAGGCCCATGCCCTTCTTATAACTAGGGCTAAGTTTCTAAGACTCAGACAAACCAATCTCATCTCTCGTCATCTGTCCAATTGAAAAGCCTTTGCCGAGAGCGCGGTGTGTGTGGGTCCCGAGCTTGCCACGGCAGGGACTCCCGAGGTGTCAGGCCTGGAGCCTGCCTTGCACCCTGAGAGCTCATGTCAGGGGAGAGGCGGGGGCCAGCAGAGCGGCAGCTGCGGAGAGACCTCTGCTGAGTGACACTCTGGGGCCAGGGTCCGGTTAGAACCGGAAAGGGTGTTAGGACAGAGGGCTAAAGCCCCACGATGCTCTCACAGAGCAGTCTGATCTTGGGGACGGAGAATTTGTACCTGGAAGACACAGGGAAGAAGACTGTTCCAAGGTGGGCCCAGAGCAGGGCAGTGTGTGACGCGGAGAGGCAACACAGCGGCCTAACTTGTCACGTCACTCCCTCCTTTAGCTCAAGGGCAGAACAGCAGTGGGTACTTAGTTCTCTCTTGGCTCGTCCTCTCCTGATGCTGAAGACATTTATCCTTCCTCTATGACTCCAACCCAACAAGGGGACCACAGGGGACTCGGGCCTCCTCAGGGTGCAGGCCCTGAAGCTCAGAGGGTGAGGCTGAGAGGGGACCGGGGCGACGGCAGCCGTCTCCTTCTCTGGCAAGCCTGCCCTTCTGTCTGGGATTGGAGGAGTGCCGCCCATGTTGCCTCCCCAGTGTGCCAAGGGTTGCTGTCTCCCTGGAGAGGAGCATCTGTAAAGACCTGGTAACAGTGGAGCCCGACTATGTGACTAAGGCTTTGGACCCTGGAGCCAGACTTCGAAAGTGGAACCAAGCTACGTGATTTTGGGCAAGTAATTTAAGTTTTCTGTCCCTGACTTATAAAGTGAGGCTAATAAGTACCTGTTTCACAGGGCTGGTATAAGGACTCAGCAAGTAAAGATGTGCAAAGCATTTAGATCAGTGTCTGGCACACAGTAAGCACGCTTATTTACCATGGAAATGAAATACACTGTGTCTATGTTCCCGGCTACTCCTGCTCTGTCACAAGATAGCCCTACCACCATTTATCCTTCTGGGGACAAAATCCATCCATTCATCAATCGATTTCTACCATTCCGTTTTTTTTTTTTTGAGACAGGGTTTCGCTTTGTAGTTCAGGCTGGCCCTGCACTCACTATGTAGCCCAGGCAAGCCTCGAACTCAGCAATCCTCCTGTCTCTGCCTCCCCAGTGCTGGGTTGACAGGAGTGACCCACCACACCCGGCACTGTGGTATGCGGTATTGATTGTTGGTGGGCGTGAGTCTCCACGCCCAGCACTGTATGTGGTTACTGGGGATTGAACTCAGGACCTTGTGCTTGCAAGGCAGGCGCCGGAACCACTGAGCTAACCCTCTGGCCCTACCATTCAGTTTTTAGCACTTTTTTTTTAGTGTGTGTGAGACAGGGTCTCGCTTTGTAGTTCAGGCTGGCCCTGACCTCACTATGTAGCTCAGGCAAGCCTCGAACTCAGCAATCTTCCTGTCTCTGCCTCCCGAGTGCTGGGTTGACAGGAGTGACCCACCACACCCAGCACTGTGGTATGTGGTATTGATTGTTGGTGGGCATGAGTCTCCACGCCCAGCACTGTATGTGGTTAGGGGATCGAACTCAGGACCTTGTGCTTGCAAGGCAGGCGCCAGAACCACTGAGCTAACCCTCTGGCCCTACCATTCAGTTTTTAGCACTTTTTTTTTTAGTGTGTATGAGACAGGGTCTCGCTTTGTAGTTCAGGCTGGCCCTGACCTCACTATGTAGCCCAGGCTAGCCTCAAACTCAGCAATCCTCCTGCCTCTGCCTCCCAAATGCTGGGATTATAGGCGTGAGCCACCACACCCCGCACTGTGGTATGTGGTACTGATTGCTGATAGGCATGAGCCACCACACCCAGTATTGTTGTATGTGGTTACCGGGATGGAACCAGGGACCTTGTGCTTGCCAGGCAGGCGCCGGAACAACTGAGCTAAATCTCTGGCCCTAGCATTGGGTTTTTTGAGACAAGGTCTCGCAATGCAGTTCAGGCTGGCCTTGAACTCACAAACTCATTAACCTCAAAGTCTACCTCAGCCTTCCAGGGTGCTGGGATGACAGGCATGCATCACCACAGCTGGCCTTAGCATTGTTCTTAAGCCTGCCAACTCTGATTATTTTACAAAGAATGCTTCAAGTACCGCTGATGTACGCATAAATGCTTCAGGTGGCATATGATAAATGCTGCTTAGTTCGATATTTATTTGTAACATATTTTTATTTAATTATACTAGGGATCAAACAGGTAATAAGTACTCTACCACTGAGCTACATATCCCCAGACTCTTTTTTTTTTTTTTTTTTTTTTGAGACAGGGTCTCGCTTTGTAGTTCAGGCTGGCCCTGAGCTCACTATGTAGCCCAGGCAAGCCTGAACTCAGCAATCCTCCTGTCTCTGGCTCCCGAGTGCTGGGATGACAGGCGTGAGCCGCCACGCCCAGCCAGACTCTTATTTTTTGAGGCAGGGTCTCACCCAATTGCTCAGGCTGGCCTCAAATTTAAGATTCTCCTGCCTCAGCTTTCAGAGTAGCTAAGATTATAGATGTGTACCACCGTGCCTGGCATTGTAACATGTTTTAGAAGAAAACAGACCTGAAGTTGATTTTATATTATTAGTTAAGCTAAGGAAAAAATGAGTAGACTGAGAGTAAAAAAATATTAAGTACATAGTAAGTGGATGTAATAGGGACTTTCTATAACTGTAGTTAGGCCTGCCTCAATAGCCACCTTGGCAGAGTGGGAGGTGGCCCTGGGAGATCTGCTTAGGAGGCAAGAGCAAGACAGGGGACTGAGACACAGACGCAAATGTATTTTGGTCCCTCAAGGCAGCAGACTGGACTCCACAGCCCCTATCCCGAGGCAGACTCTTGGTCCTTCCCACCCTGTTTTCCCTTGCCAGGCGGAAGGAGCCACCCCCTCCCACACAGATGCTCCCAGAATCTTCCAATCAGGCACTGACACCAGACAGTCATCACCAGGCTAAGGAAGGACAAGAGAATCAGGAGTACTGAGGATCTACAGAAGGTAGTACTCCCCGCTGTACAAAGCACTTTCACACACACGATTTTATGGGCTCATCCATGCCGAGTTCCGGGACAGAAAGTACAAGCAAACATGCCAGGCGGAAGACAGAAGGTGTCTCCTGGGGCCAGGAGTGCTGGGGTCCGGGAGTGAAGCCAGACTGATGAACACTGGGAAGAAAAGGTCTCCGGTCCCTGCTCTGGGGCCTCAGCTGGAAAAAACAGTGCAGGCCTCACGCTAAGGGTAGAGCAGCCAGCCGCTTGCAGGCCTGGAGGACCCAGCGAGGCCTTTCCCCACCACAGCCTCCAGGCCCAGCGCCCAGTTAGTGTGGGGGCCCCCTCCCCCAGTCCCCTGGGAGTCGGGGGTGTGTGCGAGGGGATCAGCCAGGCTCCCCCTCCCAGGCCAGCTGCTACAGAACCTTCTGGCTCCAGCATTCCAACCCCTCTTAAAGGGGCAGTGGCTGCTTCCAAACTGCCTGTCCCGAGCCTATGGGTGGGTGGAAGAAAAGAACCTGCTAGGGACTGGGAAAATGGAGAACATCAAGAGGCTCTTCTGGCCCTCCCATCCAGGCTGGAAGTTCTTTCCAATGTCCCTCCTTCACCCCCATCTGGAGGGAAAAGGTCCCAATACGAGGGGAAATGAGCACCAGCGTTCATGGGGACTCTCTGAATCAGACGTTCTGATCCCTCGACAACACCGCGATCAGCCCACAGAGAAAAGGGGCGACAGCTAAATAAGCACCAGGTTTAAAGGTCCTAGCTCCCAGCCTAGCTCGGGGCACCCCGAGTTCTCTTCCATCCGTTCCAAGTCCCACAGCACAGTCCTCAAACGCAGGATACTCCAAATATGGCTGAGCCGTGAAACAGCCTCGAGCCAAACACCTCAAATCTACTCAGAGAAAAAGTGGATCCAAGGAGGGCTAGGGATTGAGGCTTCGGGACAGGGTGGAGGGGGTGTGTCTGTCTGTGTGGGCTACTGTTCCCGGGGAACGGAGGAGGAGGGGGCTCGCCCGGGAGAAACTGATTGCCGGGGGGGGGGAGCCCCAGTCCTGAATTGGGGGGCCGTAAAAGGTGAACGAGAGTCCCTATCGGGGGACTTCCAGATCCCGAGGAAGCCCTGGGGAGGGGGTACCGGAGTCGCGAGACCCTGCGAGGAGGGGAGTCGCCAGCGCAGCGAGGGAGGTGTTAGGAGCCGGCGGGGCTCCCGGGGGCGGGGCGGGGGCCACCCTCACCCAAAGTCGTCGTCCATAGACTTGAAGAAGAACTTGTAGCTGGGTCGCTGCAACACGCCCTTAAAGTCCGCCAGGGTGACGCGCTCGGCGGGCAGGGGCAGCTTCACCAGGTACGGCGTCTCCTGCCCGTCCAGGTGGTAGATGATCTTGGTCTCCCCCATGGCTCCGGCCTCGCGCCCGGCGATCCACGCGCGCCTGCTCGGGCGGCCGGGCCGGGCCGGGCCTCTCGGACGCCGGCTGACGGCGGCGGTGGCGGGGGGCGCTCGGCGCGGCCCAGCGGCTCACCCCCGCTCGGCGCCCGGCCGCGGCACCAGCTCCCTTGTTCTCCGGCCTCCCCCGGGTCCCAGCGCCGCCCGCCGCCCGCCGCCGCCGCCGCTTCCGCTGCCCACTCTCCCGGCTCTGCTGGCGACCGCGACTCTTCCGGTGGCCGGGCCCTCCCGGCTCTGGGCTGGGCGGCGCGCGCCCCGCCCCCGGTCCCGGCGCGGCCCCGCCCCGCCCCGCCCCCGCCGCGCGGCCACGCCCCGAGCCCGCCGGTCTCCCGCCCTCGTCTCCTCCCCGGGCCTCGGGCCCGCCCTCCGCGCCGCACCGCGCGGGACCCGCGGCCGCCCTACGGCGTGGCCTGGCTGAGGACCGTCAGGTTCAGGCCCTCCGGGGAGAGAAGCGGAGGGCTCTCCCAGGGTCCGCGTTCTGAGACCTTCCTGCTTCTGACTCGACCCGCGGGGGTCGGCGATGGGCACCCTGCAGCCCGGCCCCGGAGATGGTCGGGGGAGGAGGTGGATCTGAAGATCTGACTGTGGCTCCCGGGAAAGTGGCCTCAATATGGCCCTTTAGGATCCACTGAGAAGCCCAGCGGCGTCATCGAGTTACTGAAGCGGGGTCTTGTCTCGAGGGCGCACAGGATCGCGCGCTGACTGGGCTCTAACCTCAGCGCACAGAGGCTTCATACACGGATCGAGCGAAGAATGGACGCTGCGAGACTGGGCGTGAATCTCAGACCAGAACTAGGTACACTCGTCTCCTAACAGCCCTCTCTGCCCTCGGCTCTTCAATCCTTTTATAAATAGTCAGCGCCTAGCACGCAGGCGGAGACGTCCTGCGTGAGATGGCAAGGAGGGTCGGGCCGGGCTGTTCCCCGACCTCCGCTCCACCGGGAGAAAGCGCGCAGGCCTGGAACCAGGGAACCACAGAGTGACTCGCGTGACGCGGGAGCCCTGAAGATCCCGGATGTGGTGGGCCGAGAGGAAGACTTCTGGGTGGGCAGAGAAGACCTCTTCTGGAGAAAGAGTGTTCCAGGCAGAGGGTGCAGCGGAGCACAAGGGCTCGGAGCTGAAACAAACTGGTCACAGGTGAGGACCAAAGAGCCTGTGACTGGACGGAGCTGTGTGCCACACAAGGGCGGAAGGCCAGGTCACTGGGTCGCAGAGCCTACAGTGACAAGTCTGGGCCCCTCCCACTCCACTTTATACACCGTCGCCAGATGGCACTCCACAGTCTGCAGATGCCTTCCGAAGATCCTGAGCCTGGTATTCAAAGCCCTTCATAATCTAGTCTCAAGCTACCGTACCAGTCTTTTGTCTCCTTCATGCCCTGAACAAATTTTAGGCTCCTGGCAAATGAACCCACTTGTTAATTGCTGTACACACCTTATATATTTTCATTTTATATCTTTCTTTTTCAGTACTGGAGATTGAACCTGGGGCCTTCCTGTTGAGCTACATCTCCAGGCATTTTAATTTTGTTTTGTTTTTAACTTTTTTTTTTTTTTTTTGAGACAGGGTCTTGCTTTGTAGTTCAGGCTGGCTCTGAGCTCACTATGTACCCCAGGCAAGCCTCGAACTCAACAATCCTCCTGTCTCTGCCTCCCGAGTGCTGGGATTACAGGCGTGAGCCACCACGCCCGGCTTGTTTTTAACTTTTGAGACAGGCAGCTGGACAACAGAGTGAGACCCTTAAAAAAAGGAAGGAAAGAGAAGAGAAGGGGGAAAAAAAGCAAGGAAAGAAGAAAATAAAGGATCTAGGGCTGGAGGAATAGCTCAGTGGTTCCGGCGCCTGCCTCGCAAGCGCAAGGTCCTGAGTTCGATCCCCAGTAACCACATACAATGCTGGGTGTGGAGACTCACGCCCACCAGCCATCAATACCACATACCACAGTGCCGGGCATGGTGGCTCACGCCTGTAATCCCAGCACTCGGGAGGCAGAGTCAGGAGGATTTCTGAGTTCAAAGCTTGCCTGGGCTACATAGTGAGCTCAGAGCCAGCCCGAACTACAAAGTGAGACCCTGTCTCAAAAAAAAAGAAAGAGAAGAAAAGAAAAGAAAGGATCTATCTAATGTCAAAGAATAGTAACAATAAGTTACTAAATTGCCCAGATTGGACTCAAACTGTTGATCCTCCTGCCTCAGCCTTTTAGAGTGCTGGAATTACAGGCATGCACCACTAAATCCAGTTAAATTTTTTTATTGAAGTAATGTGTGCATAACCAGGTAGCATTAACAAAAACAGGGATCCTCGGGCCGGAGGGTTAGCTCAGTGGTTCCGGCGCCTGCCTTGCAAG